>JAVKPL010013531.1:0-75292 GCA_032173675.1 Gastrolobium villosum | reverse complement strand
CCTGGATGCTCATGTAAAAATAAAAGTTTGTTACTAAGAGCTCAACACAAAGAAAGGTAGTGGTAGATCGAAACTTAACTGGGGAAATGTAGTTAAACAAGACTTAATGGAGTGGGATATAGATTAACAAATGAAGTGTCTTAGGACGGAATGGAGAAAAGCTATAAGTAGGGTGGAAGGTTAAACTCGTTGTTATTCCTATGTTCCAGATGGTCTCTTTTTAGTTCTTTTCCTCTTCAACCCCTTCTTGTCTTTTATCTTATTTTCTCCTTCCCCAATTTTTTATTTTTATTTTTATTTATTTATTTATTTGTATTTTATTTTTTAATCTCCTTTCATTTATCATTGGGTTCATCTACCACCCACTCCAATTAATTTGGGTTAAAAGTGTTGTTAATGTTGATCTTGATGACATTGAATATAATTTTAATAATAAAATAAAAAATTATTTATCTGAAAAATTATTTTTTTATACATTTAAATTCATACAAAAGCGAAGTTATATTTTAGTTAATAGTAACAGAAAAAATTAGTAAGAAAATAAGTATATATTAAAATATTTTATTTTAAAATATTTAAGAATACATATCATATACTTGATGTTTGAAAATATATTTTTTTGTGATAAACTTGTATAGATTCAAACTTAAATATATATTTTTGTGATATTTTACTTGACTATTGTGCCGATTGTCTTGTCTTCTTCTATTATCGTGCTGAACTCTTAAATTATTTCTGTATTGTTGCTGAGAAATGATTATATATTGCAGGAAAGGCCCTATATTCAAAGTTCTACTTGTCATGATTATCTCCTTTTTGACCTCTTGCTGTTCATTTGGCCTTCCATGGCTATCAAAGTGCATCCCTTGTCCTCCTCATTTGAGGGATCAGTGCCCAACCGGACACTACAAGAATTTTCAGTGCCCACCTAACCACTACAACGACCTTGCCTCTCTCTTTTTTACTACTAATGATGATGCTATTCGTAACTTATTTATTGCTGGCTCTGACAAAAGATTTCTGCTCTCTAGTCTTATGATTTTCTTTGTGGCCATATACTTTCTTGGAATCATCACTTATGGCATTGCTATTCCCTCTGGGCTCTTTATTCCTGTTATACTTGCTGGAGCTTCGTATGGGCGTCTTGTAGGAAGTCTCTTGACTCCATTCACTGTTCTTGATGTGGGTTTGTTTGCCCTCCTTGGGGCTGCATCCTTCCTTGGTGGCACCATGAGAATGACCGTTTCTCTTTGTGTCATACTTCTTGAACTCACAAATAACCTGTTGATGCTTCCACTGGTGATGTTGGTTCTCCTTATTTCCAAGTCTGTGGCTGATTGTTTTAACAAAGGAGTTTACGATCAGATTGTGCAAATGAAGGGGCTACCTTATATGGAAGCACATGCAGAACCATACATGAGGCAATTAATTGCAAGTGATGTTGTTTCTGGTCCATTGGTTACATTTGCTGGGGTTGAAAAAGTGGGGAATATTGTCCATGCTTTAAAGGTCACGGGACATAATGGGTTTCCTGTAATTGATGAGCCTCCTTTCTCAGATGCTCCTGAATTGTGTGGGTTGGTTTTGAGGTCTCATCTGCTTGTACTCCTTAAACACAGGACATTTACAAAGGAGAGAGGGATGACTGGATCCTCCATTAGGAGAAACTTCAAGGCACATGATTTTGCAAAGCCAGGTTCAGGCAAGGGGATCAAGCTGGAGGATATAGACATTTCTGAGAACGAGATGGAAATGTGTGTTGATATCCATCCAATTACTAATACGTCACCATACACAGTTGTGGAAACAATGTCTCTAGCTAAAGCTGCTCTTCTTTTCCAAGAGGTTGGCCTCAGGCACTTGTTGGTGGTGCCAAAGACACCGGGAGTAAGACTTTCTCTCCCTCTCTGTATCTATGTACGCCTGCACCAGCGATGTATAAACAAATGTCAAAAGACAGTTGATTAAAAGAAAAGCATGGATTTATGGTTAAATGGAAAATTTACATGGTATAAAAAGCCCAAGTTAACCAAAATGGCCAAGTACCTTATCCTTTAAAACCCCAGTCTTGTACTTCTATTCAGTAAGATTGGAGGCGGCTGTTTAGTATCCGCACCAGATAACTATGCACTTATGCTTTTGTCCACATTTTAAGCCTTGAGGGCTCTATGTAAGGAGGTATATCAGAGATATAAAAACAGTGATCAAATTTTTCATTTATAACTTATGCTTTAAGGCATAGTGGTTTTTATAAGTGCTATGCTCAAATGAGAAACAGAACCGCCCATGATACAAAGCAAATGCCTTGATTAATGCTGCTCTTTTCCAGATGAAGAAATGGGGTCTACTTAAAAAAAAAACATAATGCAAACAAGAATTAGCCCATCTTAGCAATTATCATATCTCTGCCTACATAATAAATATGATGCGCGTATGTGATAAATAAATCAATTTACTCAAAACTAGAGAGAAAAAAAGGGTGTACAACTTCATTCATCACAATTTAAATAAACATCGTGGAGTTAGACAGACATGTAAGTTCCAGTATCACCCATCTGAATTTTGAACTTCAAACTTAAAAGGATACAGTCAAACCACTAAGATTTTTAAAATGCTTAAAAGATAGCAACAAAGAATCATCCTGATAAGTTAGAATGAATAAAACTTACGGAAAACTGATTTGCTAAAACTGGTTTCTCTTCACATACTATAGGGAATAGTTGCCAACGCTGAAATTCACCTCTAAAACTTCTTCCAATGCTTCCTGCACTGAAGATCAGTTTGTCAACAACAAAAACAATGCATATTATAGACCTAACTTATCAAATAATGTTCTGGACAAACACAAATCAAGCAAATATTAGATGACATTAATGATTTTAATGTAAGTGTAACTTATTCTAAGATGGATATAATTAGAAATCAAAATCTACTTTACCTTTCAACATTTTACACTTAATTTGAATGCATACTAGTAGTAATCTAATTAGTTCAAGATAAATGCATTTTCCAGGACCTACATGCACATATTTTTTTCATACAAATACTACACGTCTAACTTAAATTCATAACCTAATTAGATCAAGGTACCATTAAGAGGCTCAATTTTTTATAAGGCTGGTTAATTTAGACAATCTTGTGCTTATCTTTTGGCTTTAGCAACGGAAAGAGAAATTCTAACTTATAAAAGATTGAAAGCCTACCCAATACCACCTAAAGGAACACCATGACAAGATGTTACATGATGCTTAGCAAAAGGATCAATCATTCCCCCCTGCAAAAAGGATAGAAACAAGCAAACAAACAAAAGCATAAAACAGTGCGGGAAAGATAACCAGATGGACACTTCATAAGGACAAATCAAGATAGAAATTTATTGATAAAAGAATATTACCCTTCCTTTGGCAGCTTCTTCCCGAACATGGCGCCATAGCCGATAACCGATTGGAGCCTATCAAATCACAGAATAATCTAAGGATTGCTAAACCTATCAAATCTATGCTCCTATATTTTAAATATATTAATATATTACAGCATTAAGCAAACAAATAAAATGATAGTGTTGATATATTATATATACCCAATATGGATAATGTAGCAAAGAATTCAAGTATTTAAGGGAGATGACATTTAAGGGTCTGGTCCTAAAACAGAAATAAAGAATGCAGAACGCTGAGATTTAAATTTCTTTTCAAAAGTTTGGTTGTGAAAGATATTAACCTGTTTTTCAAGATAATGCAGGGACACTGAATGTTAGGGCATCAATATTATATGAATATTCTTGACAAGTTGAGTATGACTAATAATTAATTAAGTCCTTAAATAAAATGTTCCAGATCAGAGACCAATTGGAACAAGTTCATTACATACACGATTAAGGATTGTGCTGCAATTATCATGTCATCAAATCATAGGACTTAAATGTTCTTCTTATAACAAGTAAACTGTGAAAAGGAAAAGAACAAAAAAAAAATTGATCTCACGAGTAGGTTTACCAGATGAATCATCTCTTTTAAAGACAAGGTGAATTCTAATGGAGCACTTCCTTCATTGTTTAATTTTCGCTGCCAGGTAAGTCCTGCAGGTTTCCCCGGGTCAACCTTAATCAAGCATAAAAGTAGATGTTAGAATTAGGCATAAAAAAAAGGATGTTAGATGTTGAATCTCTATTAAGGGCTTAAAATATAAAATTAGAGAATCAGTGAACTAGTTGGATCTTTAAAAAGTATTATATTCTTCAGATAGGATAGGATATAATCCACCTATTTAAATGCTTCAAGTTCTAGGATGAAAAACTTAGCTTCCACATCCAAAAGTAATATCAATTTCACTCTCAGTAGGAGTGGCATATTGATTATATCTTTCCCTCCCATAGGAACAAAGTATCCGTTTCTTTCTCTACAGATCCTCGAGATTAACATACACAACAGAGCTAGTCTGTTACAGCTATGATTATCTCTTGAACTTTGAAAGCCTCCAAAGAATATCCAAAGCATACATGACATTAAATCTAGCATGTTCAAAAAAGTGTAGGGAAAGAACACGAGGTATAATAAATAAAAGTTTTTTACTCTACCTTCATGCTAGAAGACTCGCCGGTTATGTTTTCATCTTCAACAAAACTATTTTCTACCATCTTCCCCGTATCAAACAAAGATTTAGCGAGGGAGCTATGAATTCTGTTAACATTGAATAATTGCAGCAAAATCATCAAGGCAAAGTAAAATAATAAATCATAAAAAAGAAAGAAAGAAAAAAAAGTCCGTTGATTACATTCGAAGTTGGAATCAAACATTATCATCTCCTTCAACAAAAAATAATAATTAGATGTAGGTTGGTGAGGAAATTCAAGGAAAACAGAGACATTGGCAGCATTGAAACGGAAAGAAAAGCAGTAAATTAGAGCATGACTTTGGAAGAGGCAGAAAAATAGATGGAAGGAGGAAGAAGTCAATACATTACGATTACATACCTCAGATTCAGAATGAAATAAGAGTGTGGTAGTAGAACTCAACCGGCGGAATAGAATATTATTATTATTATTATTATGTATAGTTGTATTGTATCGTATCGTATCCTACGCTGTCAGGTGAGGTGGGGTGGGGTGTTTTAAATGATGAATGGATTGTATTGGATCCAATCCAATACTTTTGGTAATCTGACACTGACACACACAACAACTAAAAAGTCTGATTTGGACGGCTGACTATTCCTTCCTCCTATATAGCATCGATACAAGTGATACGACACACACTTCCACGCTATAATTCTAAAAAAATATTACATTATTTTTAATTTATATGATGTATATTATATTTAATATTCAACAATCTAATAAAAAATGAATCTAAACTTATAATATTCATAAATTTTATAAAAAAAATATAAGATATTCTAAATATTTTTATTAAACTCAATAAAATATTAATCGTAATTCAACGAATCTAATAGTTTAAATTAAAAACTCAATACAGTGTAATTTTTAATTTTTTTTTTTTTTGAATTTTTATAATGTGTGTTGGTGTGTCGGGGAGTATCGAAATATTTGAGAATCTATGAAGTATCGGAACGACAGATCACAATTTTTGAATTGTGGATGCTTCGTAGCCTTCTTCACATTTTCATAATTTACATTACAACAACACCAACCCTCTCTCTCTCATAGTAAAAATTTCCATTCCACCTATTTTTTTCTGGGACCCACAAGTTTTGAAGTAAAAAAAAAAAAAAAAAACTCTGGCACAATATGATACATAATGTAACAAAATCATTTTTCCTAAAAAAAGATAAAAATGGTCATATAAAATCCTTTTACATTACACCAACACCAACTCTCTCTCTCTCTCTCATAGTAAAAATTTCCATAACCTATTTTTTCTTTTATTTTCTTAATCCCAAAAACCCTTCTTAATATTTTTCTTTTTTTTTGGTGAAACCGTTCTTAATATTTTCATTCAAGTAATTTATGCGAATGTTTCACGACAAACTCCGGGCAATTTATTTTGTGGTTGTCTTTCAATTTAATTTCTTAATTAATACAGTTACATTATAATTTTATGGGGTTTATGTTAAACGGTTTGGATAAATTGATAAATATCACTGTCCTGGCTAATTATATTAATAAATAATAATCACGTAAAAAAGTAATATAATAAGGCCATTTGGTTGAAAAATTGATTGTTTTTTGTGTGTGTCGGGCTTGAAATTGTAAGAAATTTGTGTAAAAATATTGATTTGATTCAATTCTCATATTTAAGAAAATCTTTATAAAAAATATCATTTTATTTTATTTGGTAACAAATATAATTTTATTTTGTTTGTAAATCAATTTACATATTTAAAATACATTAAGTAGATTTTTTTTCTTAATGATTTTATTTTATTATATTTTATTTAACAGAAAGCATAATTTAATTATAAGAATAAATGATCAATTCACATAAATAAATTGAAATCAAATCAAATTTACTTAAACTTTATCATATTTCAATAGGTTTCTATAACACGATGCAAATTATGGTTTTAAAAATCAAATTAAGGAAGCATATTAAATGGAAATAGTTTTAGTTCAGTAAATATTATTATGAAACTAATTTTGCGCTTGGTGTATGTAACAATATACTACTCAATAAGAAATATTCCCATCATACTTGCCTTTATCTTTATATATTGACTTAATTATTCATTTCTTTTCACTAAACCCTAAATTACCAAAAAAAAAATAGAATAAATAAATTTAAAACCATTGCTATTTAAAGAGACCTACTTGATTTTATTGACAACAAGGAAGAATTGCTCACCTCACCATCGGTTGAGCCCGATTGAGCCCATAATGGTATATAAATAAAAAGAAAACATTTTATCATATTATAGAAAAATTCTTTCCTCCTACAAGTGAGCTTTTGATTTTCGCGTAACATATTCTTTTGTTAATTTTTTTAATAGATATAGACATCACACAAGATATATTTATAACATGAAATACTTATCTCCTACTGTATGAAAAAATTAAAACCCATAAATAAATTCAACGAAAATAAACCCCATCATATATAGAATAATTATTTATGGACAGATTAATAGTAATAATCTTATTATTCCTTATCCTAATATACTTTTTTTCTCTCTCGTACCGTTGATTTGTACATAAAAAATTAAAATCCTTCACATCATAAATATAAAGGTATGCATGACAACCATTTTGTTCCCTAACACGGTTTCTAAAAAGAAACAATTTTTTTCTAGTTTTGTGTCTTGGAACAATTTTTGAGAAAAAAAATGTGTTTGATACATGTTTTATTTTTATTATGAGAATGAAATTGTGTTTGATAACACAATAAATAATATAATAAAAAAATAATTTCTATTAAGCATAATTTTTCTTAGATTATTATTTTCCCTTCCATATGGTGTGGTAGTGTGGTGGCGGCGGCGATAGTAATGGTGGCAATAGTGATGGCGGCGGCAATGGTGGTAGCATGATGGTAGTGGTGGTGACGGCAATGATTGTGGTGACGGTGGTGATAATGGTGATGGTATAGTGTTGGTGGTAGTGGTTGTGATGGCAGTGGCTGCGAAGATGGTGGTGGTGGTTGGTGGCGGCGGAGGTGTTGGTGATGACATGATGGTGGTGGTGACAACAGTGGTTGCGGCGATGGTGGTGGTGGTGGTGATGATGTCAGTTGCTGCGGCGCGGTGGTAATAGCAGTGGCTGCGGTGATGGTAGTCGTGGTTAGTGACAGTGGTGGAAGTGGTGGTGGTAATGACGATGATGGTGATGGCAGTGGATGTGATAGTGGCTATGACAATGGTGGTGGTGGTTGGTGGTGGCGTGGTGGTGATGGTAATGGCAATGGTAGCTAGTGACGGTGGTGGAAGTGGTGGCGTTGTGGTGGTGGTGGTAATGGCGTGATGATAGCGATGGTGGTGGTGGTTGTGATGGTGGCAATGGCATCGTTGTCGTCGTCATGGTAAGGGTAACAATGATATTGGTGGTACAACGACGAGTCGACGACGACGAATAGTGGTGGTGGTTGTGTCGGGATGATGGTGGTAGTAGTTGTGTCAGGATGATGATATTGATGGTAGTGGTAATGATATTGATGGTGGTAGAAAGTAATCGAAAGAAATAAATATTTCTCATTTTATGCCCAGAAACAAAAGCAAAAAAAAAAATGATTCTTTTTTCTATTTCTCAATACAAATTAAACCGATTCATCCCGCATATAAAAAAAATAAACCAATTTTACCAAACAAGTTTTTTTATCCATTTCCGCTTCTAAGAACAGAAATTTAAAAAAAAAAAAAAATTAATTCCAAAAAGATTGTTATGCACACCCTAAATATAATAAGAGAATCCATTCAAATATCCAACTCACTGCCCCAAAAATTTTACATGATCGTGTTCACCAATAACCAACTTCAGCTCCGAAGAATGTATATGACCATATAAAGGTATTCAAACATTTCAAATACAAAATTAGAAACAGGTAAAAGAAAAGTTGTCGAGACGGTACAAGAAAGAAAAAACGTTACTCACAATAAATACCAAAGCAAAAGCATTATACCTAGAATTAGGAGACAAAACAAGAATAAAAGCCTTATTGAATCTAAACCCTTTATACAATCAGTTTCTTTCACAACAAAATTTGGTATCAACCCAAATTAATCATTTTCAAGCCCCCCGCCTTTATGGTCCAATTACTTGTTCTGGGATCGCATGGGCCAGCCTAGGAGAGGAGGCGATCCCGGAGGAGTTGCATGTCGACTGGGAGAGAAGAGGCTTAGTTCAACAAGTGTCCCAGTTGAAGTACCATCCTTTTCCAATAGCCGAAATGAAATTGAACCACGCATTGTTGATGCATCAGAATACCTACCAGTACTAGACCCAGCATTTTCTTCAGCAGTATATTCCTGATGATTCTGGTTACCAATAAGGGAAATGGTATCATTATGATCAACATCAAATCTCCTAGCTTCTAAGTCTTGTAAATTCCCCAATGCTAAACAATCTGCAACTGGACGGTACACAAGCATGCACATGCAAACCCCAGCACAACATACAAGAGCAAGAAAAGCCAAGAAAGCAAAGGCTTCAAACATAAAATGCTCAGGTCCAGATAAAACAGATAAACCAAGGAAAAGAACCCTTAATGGAAGGAAACCTGAAACTGAGAATATCAATGTGTAAACCCTCTGCTGTAAACCCTTATTGATAACTAATTTCAAAATCCGACTTCCAAGCCAAAAAAGGTAGGAAGTCAGGACAATGGCAAAAAGGCCAAGGAGAATAGTACTGAGTAGAGGGTAAGTACAGAGGGCAATATCATGCTCCCTTGTCAATGAAGCCGCAGCAGCTGAACTTGTAAAATAATGAGGCAACATTTTTCCAGAACCCTTATTCTTGTTTAACTGAGGTCCAACCAAAATAATAAAAAGCTGGAGAACAAAAATTGGCAGGCAGTAAAGCAGAATATATCCAGCTGTTTTCCCATTCCATTTTCTGCTCATAATTCCAGTCTCCAATTTCTGTAGGGGTGCACGAAGGAGAAACACGAGTGTGAGGAAGAGACATGGTTCTGCAAACCCCAAATTTGACACAATGTAACATTTGCAGACAGTTTCCTGCCATTTTAAGTGAAGGGCACGTCTTAGCAAACTTAACCGAATAATCTCACCAAGACCCCACCAGATTGCAAATAGAATGAATGTGATTCTGATGATCCAAGGACCACTAAAATAACTGAGCTGAACAAAAGCCCGATGACTAATACGTGAGCGAAAGTAAAATGAGTATGCAATGCACAACAACCCAAGAAGAAGTAATAGGGCTACTAAACAAATTGTCACCACACCGAATGCATCGGCAGAAAATCTTGTCAGGGGCATTACCCGAAGTACAGATTCCACGCATGCTCTCTGATAGCATGGATACAAAAATTCCTCTGATGTATGTGCTTTCTTTCCAGAATATAAGTATAACAGACTCAGTTCATAGAATTAATAATAGAAGACAATTATTGAACCCAACTTAGATATTCATAATCACACAGGGTGGATGACTCTACAAAATTCCTGATCAATCAAGTAGCGCCCTTCCATATGCTTAAAATGGCAATCAGACTAGGGGCAATATAGATCCAGCTCAGAACCCGTATGTTGTAGGAATAATAATTCAATTCAAGTACCTATTTAATGCAGAAAAGAATAGCATAAGTAACATTGGAAGTTGAATACTTGAATAGCAACTGAATATAGAATTTCATTCAGTGTCTAGTTTATATTTAAATCATTACACAATTTTTTTTTAAACAAACGACTATAAATTTAAAATAAGGAAGAGGCTTAATAGAAAGTGGTTGAATGCTAACAATCCATTTCCAATTCCGATAAATGGGTGGTAAAGAAACAAAGTTAAAAGGAAAAGAATCTAGAAAATGGCACAAATTACTGAAGGTGATACTAAGCACTATATTTTCATGGAGCATTTGCAGAAAGTTGAGGCAAATTCATTAATAGATAGGAAAGGAATTAATGAACTGAGTCATTTGAATCAAAACGCAAAAGTCATGTGAGGCGGCTAGTTGAGATTACATCACGTCAACAAAATAATACATGTCAGTTGGTGGATCAAAGGACGGTTCAGACATGTAACTGGATTTGCCCTTGGGCTCCATGGGAAGAACAAAAAACAAAAAAAACAAAGACGTTCGGGGAGGTAATAAAGGATCACTTGTAACTGTAATCATCAAGAACATGTTAACATAATAAATTTGATTCTCATAGCAATAACTGAAGTGAAGAAAGAGAAATCATAATTAATAGAGTACTGGTGGTGGTGGGTAGGAAAAAGTGAATCTGAAACTAAATATGGTGGTTTATTTCTAATTCTGAGAAACCAAAATGAAAATCTAAGATTAAAAAAGTAAGGAGATGAAGAGAAAGCTTACAGTGCAGAGAGAGAATAATGAACATTGAATATTGACGAATGGATCTAGTGGAGTTGAAGTTGAAGTTGAAGTTGAAGACGAAGACGAAGAACCAAACCCAACCCAACCCTAATGAGGTGTTGCGTTGCGTTGCGTTGGTGACAGCCTGTCTCCAGCACTGCCACCCTTTTTTTCTTTCTTTTTTTCTATTTGTCTCTGTCTCTGTCTCACTCACTCGCTCAACTCAGACCAATACCATTCCACAAACCTACACACTTTATTTTTATTTTTTTAATATTTTAATTAATTTATCTCTTTATACTAATCTAATTCGTGACGGTAACTAGACTAAGGCTTAAATCCTTGTCACAAAATTGCACACGTATTTTGACCTCCCTTGCTGTTACACATTTTATTTTAACGGTGTCTGATATGAGTATTTTATTTGGAATGATAGAAAAGTGTGGGGAATATTTTCTTGATCATATTTGATATATAAAAACATAAAAAAATCCTAACAAAATTATTTCACCATCATTCTTATTTGTAACTATATATTTCAAAAAAAAAAAAATTCTTACCTCATCCATGGTAATTTTTTTTCCCCCATGAATTCAGAATCTCATTTTAACTTTTTAGACAAAATACCTTGTTTTATATAAGCTCATAATCTCATTTCAAAATAATAAGTATTTTGATAATTTTAGTTCAGATTCTCATCAATATTTTATCTAATATTTTCGAAACATTTTGACCTACCAAGTAATTTTTCACAACTTATTTGGGAAATAAAATTAACTTGAAGATTTAATCGGTTAACTTGAAGATTTAATCGATTCAATCTTCAAGTCAACTATTTTTGCAAGTTTTGATCATTTAATCGATTAAATCTTTAAGTTAATCGATTAAAGAGGGACAGATTGGTTGATAGTTTTGAATGAAGGGCAAAATGATTATTAATTAATTAATTAATTAATGGCAAAAGGATCAAAAAGCCGAGATAAAAATATACACAACGAAAATTATGGAGGGAGAAAATTAGATGGTTTTTTAATTAAATTTAAATAAAAAATATTAATTTTAACTAAAATGACCGTCCTTTAGATTAAATAGGTAGGCAATATAACCATCCCATATATATGTGTGGGGGTAGGATCATTTTACACCGGTGTCAAACTTTAAAATTTGACACCAAATCCTAACCGTTGATTTCCGTCAATCAACGATTATAATTTATTGAGAATTAATAATTAATTAATGAGTTTGATTGACAGGAATTATAATCGTTCATTGGCGGGAATCAACGGATAAGATTTGATGTTAAATTTCAAATTTGACACCGATGTCAAAGGATCATGCCCCCTCTCTCTCTCTATATATATATATATATATATATATATAGGGAAATATTATATTTACAATTTTTTTGTTTACAAACTCTTATAAATTATATTATGTCTGATCGGTTATACTTCAATCAAGAGTGTATGACCATACTTAGTGTAATTTGTAAAAAAAAATTATAAACGGATCTTTCTCTCTATATATATAAATGAAAAATGATCATACTAAAAGCAACTCGTAAATACTAACTCACATGACGATGAAGCAGTTAAAATGTCTTAAGGTTCAAGTTGTGGAAAACATTTGTACCGTATTACTCTCCCAATCATAGATTAGTTTTAGGGAAAAATATTTCTCCAATTAATGCAGATAAGTTATCTGTATTTACTCCCAAAACGATATCGTTTTGAGATTGAAATATTAAAAAATTATAATTATAAAGACTGTAATATCTCTGAAATAAATTAAAATTATAAAAATACCATGATTTTCGCCCCCATAACGACGTTATATTGGGCTTACTACAGATAACTTATCTACAGTGAATGCAGAAAAAATGAACCATTAGTTTAATATTTAAAAGAGAAACCTAATAAGATAAAATAAAATAAAGAGTAAACACCCTTTTTGGTCCCTGACAATATCCACGAATTCCTTTTTAGTGTCTGCCAATAAAAAAGGACCAAATTGGTCCCTAAAATTACAAAAAAGGGGCCACGTTAGTCCTTCTGTCAACTCCTCTGTCACGGCCAAACTAACGGTGTCCATGTGGCACGTTAGTGTGATGACGGGGCTTGGACGGTTGACACCTTGGATGAGCAAACGACGACGTTTTGTGCATATGGGTTCAGAGCTTTGGAAAGTAGAGCACGACGTCATTTTCTTGGTTGATGATGAACCCTAAAAAATAAAATCCCCCAAAATGCAGAATCGAACCTTCAACTGACAAAAACCCCCAAATTGATGAAGCTAACCCTAAACATGAAATAAGCCCCCAAAAATTATGGACGTTGATGATTGAATCTCGACGACAGTAGAAGACATCTATCGAATTTGCTGGGCGTGGGACAAGATGAGTGTTTCTTCTGGGATGGGGGGATCAAGGGGAGTTCTGCAATGGGGGGAAGAACAATGACAAGGACCGCCAGTCGGAGGTGCAAATGTGGGAGACAAAGTATTGTCTATACCTCCAAAACTGAGAGGAATCCAAACAAGGCTTTCCTTGGCTGTCCTAATTTCAAGGTATGAATTTGTAATCTGCCCCTATATTGAGTTAGAACACTTGCTAACCGTGATTTTCTTTTTTTTTTGCAGGAGAAGAACCCCTATTGTGATTTTTTTAGATGGGTAGATGACATGTGTAATGAACCCATGGAGCTGGAAGAAGCAAGAATTCACATTGTGGAGTTGGATGTTGCTGAAATTAATTTCAAGTTGAAGTATGTGGACATGATGATGAGAGAGCAAGATGTGAATATTACTGAGCAAGCAATTAAGGTTCATCAGTAGGAAAGAAAACTGAATGATGTATACCTGAAGGTGGTGGAGGAGTCAGATAGGATGAACAACCAAATTAGAAGTGTTGGAAGGACAACTAGGGTCTTAGGTGTTGTTTGTGTTGGTGTGTTCATCACGTGTATGTTTTTTGTTAGTGTGGTAACAGTCAAAAGAAGTTACCCCAATGTATTTTTCCTTGAATGATGTGTAATGAGTTATCAGTTATGTTGTTATACCAATTAATGAAGGAGGTTGTATTATATGGAGCATTTAGTGTTGGTTTGAATATGTTTGTGTATAGTATCATATATTTGTGTATTAACTTTTGCAATACTGGATGCTAGATTGTATCTGGTTTGAATCTGTTTGTGTATAGTATCATATATTTGTGTATCAAGTATTGCAGTACTGGATGCTAGTTTGCTACATTGTATCACAAACCATCCACGTACAGATATAGATGCATAAGCTGATACAGAAGTTCCATATTGTTATGCACATATGTTAATCATGCCAAAACACGAGGGCCAATTTGGTCCTTCTCAAATTACACGAGGGTCATTTTAGTCCCTGACAAACTGCTCGGGGCCCTTATTGGTCCCTGACCATAGAAAAATAGGACATGAGGGATTGAAGCACTTGCAATCCGAGATTACAAAACAAAAGTGCATAACACATGTCTTGGAGGTCCAAGAACTACACTTTCATAACTCAGTTAAAAAACATAAAACAGAACAACTGGAACACTGCATTGCTGGAACATTCATCAACCCTGTATAGGCAGAGAAAAATAGGCATATACTTGTATGCTTTTAACCTGCAGTCCAAATCAACAAAATAGTCCAACTTGCCTCACATAAGTGCATAACAGAAGGTCATACAATTTCATAACTCATTTAAAAAACATAAAAATAGGACATGCTTGTATCAAATGGATTAACCCTGTCATGATAGAGAAATAGGTACATACATGTGTTGTCCACTTTGTTCAACCAGAAGACACAATTCAGTTACACATAATTGTTCTAGAACTAGAAACTAGTAGTGCATTACAAATAAAAGTCAATTGACAGGAATCAAAAGTAAGGCCTATAAATACAATATGGCCATGCATAACAAAAAATTACATTTAAACTATATAAGGCCTCCAAAAACATATGGGCAGAATTTACAAAAAAATCACATTATATGCACTCCTTGTCAATTGGCTCATGCTAGTCTCCCTTGCTCTTCTACAACAGCAGCTCATTTTCTTGAGGATGCCCTTGGTGGCCTGAAACCAGGTGTTGTCATGAAGTGCAAAAATCTGCTTCGTGTGCCACTGCTTGTTGCCTTCATTGTCTCTTCAGTCAACACTGCATTTGCTTCTTATGGATTTGAAGGAGGTGGGCTGCCTCCTCTCAGGTTGCCTTCATGTGGCTGAGAACTACCAACTGCTGAAGGGCCTCCTTGACTATGGGACTTCATCTACTGAGTTCGAGCCAATCCTCACAGATTGTGGTCTTGCTTGGCTGTTACCTTTTTTGGAAGTTGTTGGTCCCTTACAACTCTTTGCATAGTGTCCAGTCTGACCACATTTAGGACACTTGACTGCATATGTCCTTTTGACTTTATTTGTACTGCTCCCTTGGCCTTCAGTTGGGTCCTTCTTGATCCTCTCATCCCAGAAGAAACACTCATCTTCTCCCACGCCCAACAAATCCGGTAGATGTCTTCTACTGTCGTCGAGATTCAATCATCAACGTCCACAATTTTTGGGGGCTTATTTCATGTTTAGGGTTAGCTTCATCAATTGGGGGGGGGGGGGGGGGGTTGTCTGTTGAAGGTTTGATTTTGCATTTTGGGGGATTTTATTTTTTAGGGTTCATCATCAACCAAGAAACGACATCGTGCTCTACTTTCCAAAGCTCTGAACCCTTATGCACAAAACGTCGTCGTTTGCTCATCCAAGGTGTCAACCATCCAAGCCCCGTCATCACACTAACGTGCTACATGGGCACCGTTAGTTTGACCGTGACTGAGGAGTTGACAGAAGGACTAACGTGGCCTTTTAATTGTAATTTTAGGGATCAATTTGGTCCTTTTTATTGTAAGGGATTAAAAAGGATTTCGTGGATATTGCCGGGGACTAAAAAAGGTGTTTACTCTGAAATAAAATAATACTTGGTGCAAGTTACATATGATTGAGTCCTATTATTTATGATTAATTTATTAGAAATATTATTGTGAATCTTATCGGTAATGGATTCCCTTTGCTTGAACAGAAAGATAGATTAATTAATGTGCTTACTTAATTTATATCAATTTATGAATCAATGCTCTTAAAAATGTAAGTTATTAAGTGAATGTAATAATTTTTACATTTATGTTTTTAACATATATGCACTTGGCAGAAATATAAGAAATATGAGACGAAAATGTCATTGTATTTGTAGAAGCACTTAAAAGGGTTTGTATTTATAAACTAACTTTTCAAACTGTCATAGTTGAAATGTTTTTAATTCCCTTAACTTATGCTTTTTAGGCTAATTGGGTTTAGATTAAGTGTATTATCCATAATTAAATTTGGAAGTCTTGACAAATTTTGTATAATTGTATTTTTGTTCCAAAATTTTGAATATTATATATTTGCCCCAAATTTAGAGCTTAACTCAAAATTTAAATTTTTCATCTAATTAACCATTTTTAATTATTAACTAATTCTGATTATTATATTTCACATAAGGTAATTAATAGTAAAGTACCCCATAATTGACAGAGGTTTATATAGTTTTTTTTTTTACCTTTAAGATGAAAATTACATAAATAATTTTAAATTAATAAATAAAAGTGAAGCAAATATATAATTGTATAATGTTCTAATTCAAATGAATTATTTTTGAATTAATAAATTGACATGACACGACATTTTTAAATTGACACAAACACAAATATTTCTGGCACAAACATGAAAGTTGCATATTGTGTATTATTTACACCGTATAATTGATGTACAATTTGCGTACATTATCATCAAATTAATATTATAGGTTTTAACGGTTAGATTTATTAAAATAATATTTTTAAAAAGTTTATTGAAAAAGAAGAAGAAGCTAATAAGGATGCAAATGTCCGAGACTTACATTTGAAGTAAATTAATGTTTAATATAGAATAAAAAACTTACCAATGAAAAACATAGAAATGGATATTGCGAATGAGATTCACCGGTAATTATGGGAAAAATGTTTGTAATTTTAAATGACATAAAATTATGTCATTTTTAGTGAAATTACGTCTTTTTGGTAAGTTTTTTTATTCTCTCTCCTCCATTTTTTTTTTAATTTTATAAAATGGAGAAAATGACAAAATACACTAAAACGATATAATTTCATTAAAAATGATATAAAGTTACATCATTTAAAATGATAAACATTAAATCTTTATAATTAACGATGAATTTATATTGTATAACAAAAATAACAAGATAGGATGAACTACTATTAAAAAAAGAAATAAAAAATAAAAAATCCATTATCTTATACTTGTTGCATGAGATAATAATAAAACAATAATTATTTTCCAATTACTAATTAGTTAATGAAAAGGAAAGTCGGGTGGAAGTGGTCTGACCCTGTCTGTGAGTTAGAAAACCCTAATAAGATAGGCTTTTTGTTGGATCTGACTGCACTGACAGTCACAAGTCACAACACAACCGAAACACATCACAACACTGTAAAGTCTGTAACGGTAAGATCTCTTACTCTGCTTGCACACTGTTGTGCTGTGCTGTGCTGTGTCTTTCAATTGTTTTGAGTTTGCTTTGGATGAGCAGGTTCTGTTCAGATCTTAAACAAAAGCCCCCACCTTTGTTTTCTCTTTCAAGCCATGGCGCTGGTGAGCCGGACTCACACACTACACTAATCTGCATCTTTTACATTTATATTTATATTTACATTTACATTTAGATGGAAGCTGCACTTACTAGTTTAGTTACTATTGGGTGTTCTAATTAATTAATTATCTTATAGATCCTCCATGCAGGGAAATCAAACAAAAACGCTTACAAGACACTCATTGCAGCGGAATATGCTGGTGTGCTTGTTGAATTTGCCCCAATTTTTGAGATGGGTGTCTCTAATAAAACCCCTGAATTTCTCAAGATGAATCCTATTGGCAAGGTATCATGTATGTCTGCACGCTTGGAAACTTGACTTTGATTTGACCTTATATTTACCCAATTATTCTTCCAGATTCCTGTCTTGGAAACACCAGATGGTCCAATATTCGAGAGCAATGCCATTGCTCGATATGGTAAGTAATATTATGTATAGTATGTCTCTTTGTCTTACTTAGCTTTTCGAAACCACAAGACCATGATTTGGGGGTTTACATAAGCTAATTCAATCATGTTAATATACAATTATCCTCATGCATTGGATATAATACAGTTTATGTGGATTATTGTGAATTTTATTTGTTGGGGTTGCTGGTTTGCTGCAGTTTCTCGATTGAAGGGTGACAACACTCTGTATGGATCTTCTTTGATTGATTATGTAAGTCTATTTTCCTCTTCAATTTCTCATGAATGTTTATTCTTGGGGTATTCATGTTCTGTGTATGTGACTTCTAGAAGAGGCTGATTTGTTTTGCTATTATCTTTTGTACTCATCTTTTTTATGTTTTGATGTTTTAGGCCCACATTGAACAATGGATTGATTTTTCATCATTGGAGATTGATGCTAATCTTATTAAGTGGTACAGCCCAAGAATGGGACGAGCACCATACCTTCCTCCAGTAAGTCGTGTTCAAAGAATTTTTTTGCTAAAGTTTGTAATTTGGAGAATTGGTGGGACGACTTCACGTTGACCCTCCATGCAAAATGCCAGTTAGTTTAGTTCTTTTATCCTGTTGCAAATATATAATAACATGTGTTAATTGTCGATGGTAACACATCAAGGATAATGGAAAGTTTTACTGCAATTGAATGGTATTATGTATTGAATAGTGGATATGTGTACAATTCGTCAGGTCACAGTTTGTGTTATCCTTGATTTCCGTGTAATGTATTGCCGAGATATTCTAGTCCGATCTTAATTTTGTGTCTGAATGAAGGCCGAGGAGACCGCAATTGCTGCACTGAAGAGAGCTTTGGGTGCTTTGAACACTCATCTTGCCTCCAATACTTACTTGGTTGGGCATTCCGTGACCCTGGCTGACATCATAATGACATGCAATTTGTATTTTGGTTTCACTAATCTCTTAGTCAAGAGCTTCACATCAGAGTTTCCTCATGTTGAGAGATACTTTTGGACCTTGGTCAATCAGCCAAACTTCCGAAAGATATTAGGTCAGGTCAATCAGACTGAAGCTATTCCACCTGTTCAATCTGCAAGGAAGCCTTCCCAGCCAAAAGAATCTAAGCCCAAGGTAAAGGATGAACCAAAGAAAGAGGCCAACCAAGAGCCAGAAAAGCCCAAAGAAGAAGCAGAAGAAGAGGAAGCACCCAAGCCCAAACCAAAGAATCCTCTTGATCTTCTTCCTCCAAGTAAGATGATACTGGATGAGTGGAAAAGACTCTACTCAAACACTAAAACCAACTTCCGGGAAGTTGCAATCAAAGGTATTGTTATTGTATCCCCTCCGGTGTCATTGTTTCAAAATGTAAGTTAGGGTTATGATTGTAGCTTATATCCATTACAAAATGTGTGGTTATGAATATTCTTGCAAAGAATGTCAAGATTTTTAAATGGCATGCAGAGGTAAGATCATTTTAAATCCTCCTTTTATCTTGCAGGATTCTGGGACATGTATGATCCCGAGGGATACTCTCTCTGGTTCTGTGATTACAAATACAATGATGAAAACACTGTATCCTTTGTTACATTGAACAAGGTTGGTGGATTTCTTCAGCGGATGGATTTGGCCCGCAAGTATGCATTTGGAAAGATGCTTGTGATTGGATCAGAGCCACCATTTAAGGTGAAGGGGTTGTGGCTTTTCCGCGGGCAAGAAGTCCCACAATTCGTGATTGATGAATGCTATGACATGGAGCTCTACGAGTGGACTAAGGTTGACATCTCTGATGAAGCTCAGAAGGAGCGTGTCAATCAGATGATTGAAGATTTTGAGCCTTTTGAGGGAGAGCCTCTTTTGGATGCTAAGTGCTTTAAGTGAAAATTTATTCATCGAAAGGGTATGCTTTTATCACGTGTCTTCGTTTTTGGTAGAGTTTGGTTTGTTTCTTATTTCAGTTACAGTTGAGTGAAGTATTAGCCGTACTTGATTTGAGCAAAACTTTTAAACTTAAGAATGCTCGATTTTTCTACCTTAAATTTTCATTATAGCAAGTCTAGTATACAAGTGCTGTATTTTATGTTGGAAGTAAGCATGAATGACATTACATGGACTCAATTTTTTTTCTCATCCCCGGTTGGAACCATGGGTTAGAGGGTATTGATTAAAAGTGGCCAGATGTCGGAAATAGAGATTCCCAAGTGTTCCTTTGCTGTTTCCGCGTTTGAATGTAGGTCATCTTTTAACTGTTACGTGTGAACTTGAAAATTTATAAGCCGAGTGGCATTTAAAGATAGACATATAAAAGACATAGTTTTGTTTATCATTAATTGTAACTAATGTAAATGTTTATGCGGAATTTTTATAGGGCAATGCTTTTATCAATTGCCTCATGCACTCACCCATCGAAATTTGAGCTTTTTTTTTTTTTTTTAAGTGTGGAGCCCACACAGATTATGTCTATTGCACGAGATGACAATCTCCTATTGCGAGTTTATTAGTATACTTGAAAATGGTTTATCATTTTATTCCAAATTGTGTATATAAGACAGGTGATTCTTTTTTTTTTTTTTTTGGTAATCAACAGGGGCTAAATCACCCCCAACAAAAGACAGAAACCAGAACAAGAAAAAACAATGCAGAAAATAAACTAAAAGAAACACTAAAAACTAAACTCCCGAGGATAGCACAGCATCCCAATTAGCAGCAGTGTCCCGCCCCGGATCCAGAATATCCGCAGCTAGCAGATTTAGGAGAGCCCAATGAGGAGAAGAGATTGAAGAGAGACCAAGGGAGTCATCCAAGGCTTTTTTCGCAATCCAATCAGCACACATGTTAGCCTTCCTAGAGATACCATTTAACTGAACAATCCATTCCTTTTGAAGTAAAACTCGGATCTTAGCTACTAATGATAGCTTTCGAGTGTCATTACCCCTAAGGGTAAGTAAGCTTAAAGCTTGAGAAGAATCTGATTCCAAAATAATCTGTTTCCAATTATGGTTCCAAGCAAAAACAAGGCCGTGATAAACAGCCCATAATTCAGCCATTAAGGGGGAGCATGAGCCTAAGAAGACCGAAAACCCACCAATCCAGTCTCCATTTCTACCCCTTATAAGTCCACCACAGGCAGCCCTCTCCCCATTCACAGCACCATCCACATTCATTTTGAAAAAACCATGATTAGGAGCTGTCCATTTCTCCGACTTGATGGGAACCGGAATGCTAATAACCTCTCTGACCCTATGAACAAGACTATTTCTGATTTCCTCTATTTGGGCAGCTAGAGGAATTGAAGGGTCCTCAGGTCTCTTGTAACCATCTTCATGAATTTCTTTGTTCCTCCAAATCCAAAGACAGGTGATTCTAAGTAAACGAGTTTGTGTTAAAAAATAAAAGATTCTTTCACAATACAGCAGTGGGAAGCACGGCATCCAAGTGTTGCATTTAGTTGGGACATGTTATATTTACAAATTTTTTTGTTTATAAATTCTTATAAATTATACTATGTAGGATCAGTCTTACATTAATCACATAGTATATGACTTGTCCTACATTAGTGTAATTGCAAAAAAAATTTATAAACGGTTCCTACCCTGGTTGTAAATATAAATCCACGGAAGTGTATTTTGCCCGTTTCCTTAGATCCTATATATACAATCCAATGTTAGCTGTGTGTAAAATAACGAGTGCCTGGGTAAATTTTGGAATACCTCTACTCTGTACTGTGAAGGAACTCTCTCTACAAGATGAAGTTGCACGCTCGCCAGCTTGCGATTTGTTCACCCTTTTGATCGACAGTGAAGTTTCTTGTGGAGTTCAGATTATATTGCTGAAAATGGAAAATACATTAAAGGGGACTAAATAAGTTCAAGATTACAAATTGGCTCAAGAACTTCCTCAATCTATACATGATCAGGATTTGAGACAGGAAGTTCAGCTAACTCATGAAGCACGTTACTAGACCACCTTGCATTCAACCATAGTCGGTGTTGCCTAAATTTTGATTTTGTTATTATTATAAGTATGAAATAATAATAATAATAATAATAGATTAGTAATTCTATTAATTTGCCCTTTCGTAAAAAAAACTTGTAATAGTTAATTCCTTTTATTAGTCCTAATAATATTTATAATTTTGATATTTTATATTTCCTCTATCATAATTTTTTTTTGGTCCGTCACTACTAAACAAGAACTTCTATTAGAAGATAAAAAGAAAAAGAAAAATCATTAACATGAGTTTATAAATAAAATTCAGGTTTTCATTTTCTTGTCAAAGTCACATGCTCTTCATTTATTTTCATTATTTGTGAAGATTGATGTAAGTGCAAAAAAAATAAAAATTAATAATATTAGTATTATTTTTAAGTAAGTACAGTGCAATTGAAATGTTTCAACTTAATTAGTAACTAAAAAATTGGGCATGGTGGGAGATGTACGTTCCAGTTCCAGAAGGGAATGGAAAGATTGATGTCTTGATGATGTGAGGTTTGTGTTTCCTCCATAGGAAAAGACAAAGAGTGGTTGTTTTTACAACTTTGATACGTGCGTTTATGAAAGAATAATTATTGGTTTCAATTGAAGTAGTTCAATATTTTTAAAGCGAAGAGGATATTCCAACAAACGAACTTTGTAGTGACGTGGCTAATGTAACTACTACAAACTCAGAACAGAGAGAGAGAGAGAGAGAGAGAGAGAGAGAGAGAGAGAGAGAGAGAGGTGTTTCGAGTTTAAAGTTTAAAGTGCAAACAAATAACGAACCATTCATTTGGTGGCATGATGACGGTTGTTGGTTTGTATCCTAATCTTGTGAGATATCGAAATCCTAATCCTAGGAAATCCGTTGTGGCACGAAACTCGGTGTCCAAGGTTGAAGCTGATGTTGTTGTGATAGGGAGCGGTATAGGTGGACTGTGTTGTGGAGCACTGTTAGCACGATACGAGGAAGATGTGCTAGTTCTGGAAAGCCATGATGTAGCTGGTGGAGCTGCTCATTCTTTTGATATCAAAGGCTACAAGTTTGATTCTGGCCCATCATTATTCTCTGGCTTGCAATCAAGGGGTCCTCAGGCTAATCCTCTCGCACAGGTAAGGTAATTAATTCCCATTTTTTTTTTTATTAACAGGTAAGGTAATTAATTAATATGCTATTGCTAATCCTCTCACTGAATATATGGTTTGAGGTTCTGGATGCGCTGGGCGAGTCTCTCCCATGTGCCACCTACGATTCATGGATGGTCTACATACCTGAAGGTGAATTCTTGTCACGCATAGGACCTACGGAATTTTTCAAGGTGGAATTACGAACTTACAATTTTTTTTTTATGTCATTATTGCTGCTGAGCTTGAGCTTTAACTTGTGCTTGAATTATTATTTGCAGGACCTTGACAAGTACGCGGGTTCAAATGCTGCACCAGAATGGCGGAAACTTTTAGTGAGTTCTCTCAGTATTCATCTATATTATTGCTTTTGCTTTTGTCATCTCTTATATGGAAAACTGTAATTTCTTTCACAGGATGCTGTACTTCCATTGTCTACAGCTGCAATGGCTCTTCCCCCTCTATCTATTAGAGGAGATTTGGGTGTTCTTTCCACAGCTGCAGCTAGATATGCCCCTTCTCTCTTAAAATCCTTTATCCAAATGGGACCTCGGGGTGCTCTTGCGGCTACAAAACTTCTCAGACCTTTCTCGGAAATACTTGATGATTTGCAACTCAAAGACCCTTTTATACGGAATTGGATTGACCTACTCTCATTCTTGCTTGCTGGGGTGAAAACTAATGGTGTACTCTCAGCAGAGATGGTAACTACGTATAATGAGACAATTTGAATTTACATAAATTTATTCAGATATTAAATCGGTAATTATATATGCACCTTTCAAGAGCTTTGCTCCGTAGCATTAATTTGTTATGCCCTAATCCATATATAAGCTCTCAATTTTAATTTCTAAATAGAATAACAAATCTTTTCCCCCAACTTTTTTCAGGTTTACATGTTTGCAGAATGGTACAAACCAGGATGCTGTCTTGAGTACCCCCTTGATGGAAGTGCAGGTATTGTTGATGCTCTTGTACGTGGATTAGAGAAATTTGGTGGACGGATTTCTCTTCAAAGTCATGTGGAAAAGATTGTTGTTGAAAATGACAGAGCCATTGGTGTCAAGCTGAGAAGTGGTCAAGTGAGTACTGAGTACTAGTATTAGTATATTTTGATTCATTAGAAAAGGCAGAGAGATCAATTTCAATTAATTGATAGAGTTGAATATTCATTATGTATTCTATATATTTTGCACTGCAGTTCATACGAGCTAAAAAGGCTGTTGTCAGCAATGCATCGATGTGGGACACTATAAAATTGCTACCTCAAGAAGTTGTTCCAAAGTCTTACTCGGATAGGATTAACTCGACTCCTCAATGTGAATCATTCATGCATCTCCATTTGGGATTTGATGCTGAGGTTTGCTGGTTTTATTTTGTTTCTAATGTCTTTCTCTTGAATCGAAGCTATATATGGATAACATTTTTCCCAATATCTCATTGACCAGGGTATACGAGATGATCTGGGAATTCATCACATAGTTGTAAATGACTGGGAAAGAGGGGTTGATGCTGACCAGAATGTTGTGCTGATATCAGTTCCTAGCGTACTCAGTCCTAATGTGGCACCGCCTGGGAAACATGTGTTACATGCTTATATGCCAGGAACTGAACCATTTGAGTTGTGGGAAGGACTTGATCGTAGGAGTGCTGAATACATAAATATGAAAGCCGAAAGATCAGAGGTAATGTGGAAAGCTGTGGAGAGAGCACTGGGCCCAAGTTTCAGGAGGGAGAAATGTGAAGTGAAGTTAGTTGGAAGTCCAATAACACATGAAAGGTTTCTAAGGAGGAACAGAGGAACATATGGGCCAGCCGTGCAAGCTGGGAAGGATTCATTTCCTGGACATTCAACCCCCATCCCACACCTTTATTGTTGTGGAGACTCCACCTTTCCTGGCATTGGAGTCCCTGCAGTTGCTGCCAGTGGTGCTATCGTAGCTAATTCATTAGTTTCAGTCACTCAACATTCCCACCTCCTTGATGCAATTGGAATATGAAAAAGCCACAACAACGTAATTGTGTTTCTCTTATTTTATTTTATTATGTAAAAATTCTAAAATGATATATGAAAGAAACATTGTCTTGTTTTAATAATTATTCCTAACATGAGCTTGTGAGATCGAACTTGATATTGAAAAGCCACACGTTGCACGTGCGCATGCATTTGTCACCAAAGCATCCATCCACCAACTAGAGTCAAGACTGTATTTGGGATCCATCGAAAGCCCGCTCCACGACATCAATTCTATGCGTTATTTTCAATCCACTTTGTCTTTAGTATTTACCACCTTCCACAGCCCCACAACCACAGAGATATATAATTAACCTCCCATTTTAGCCTCAATAACACTTACCCAGAAAACATATCACCTCTGACCTCTCTTCGCAGGTAAACATTTCCGTTCTTTTTCTTTTTTAATTTGTTGGGATTTTAAGCCTTATTAATTATATCAACCAATTAATCTTTTGTTTGAACTGTGATATATGCAATAAAACTAAACTTCAACTCAGTAGTAGCTAATGAATGTTGTTCTAGTGACGTCATTCATTTTTTTGTTATGGCCGCAAAATAAGGAAGCTATGTCATGCGTCTCAGCTTTGGTAAACAAGTTGATGAATGAGGAAGACTCTAACCCAAATGGTGAATTTAGTGATGGTGAGAGAGGAACCTTGATTTACAAAAAGAGATCCATAAATGACATGTCTCAATCTATTTGCCTTTTCAAGAAATACCTGCTCACTAGGGGTCGAAGTAACATCAGAAGAAGAACAGACACACAAGAATGTGAACCCTTGTTTCAAAGAGAAGCTTCTTCCTTAGAGCAAAAGCTCCTTCCACAAATGAGGTAATTAACATATACATCAACACAAATTTATAAGTCTTTTTAATTTGTTTAAAATTAATTTTCCATAATCAATTTGTTATTGTATATATCAAGCTCAAGGTGTGATGGAGTAGTGCCTTCACCTCTGTCAGAAGATAGGTTTTCAACAGCACAGCTTACGATATTTTATGGAGGTGATATAAATGTTTACGATAACATTCCGGTTGACAAGGTTCTAAATTTTCCTCCTCTTTTTTTTTTTTTTTATTTACCTGAACGAATTTGTGTTCCTTGTATTTCTCCTATATAACTTGGTGTGACTTCACAATTTGCTAGGCTCAAGGTATCATGCTACTAGCTAGCGAGAGCTCATTATCAAATATTGCTGCAACAGAAATTCCAAAAAAGCATATGGAAGCACCATCTTATCCATCTAATGTGACACCGATAAACAAACCCAAAATAGGTTTTTTTTTTTTTTAATTTAAAGTTGCTTGTTTCACTGTCATATAAAAAAATAAGCTTACTTATATTGGTATAATTTCACTTATTTATATCCATAGCTACTAATTATTATGCTAATAACACACCAAATATTGGAATTAATAATTTGTGTTAATTTCCAGGGATTCCGATGGCAAGAAGGTATTCTCTCCAATGTTTCCTCAAAAAACGTCGAAACCGGTATATAATACAAATTTAATTAGGGTTTTATAATTGTCACGTTAAAGGAGAAGAATTGATATATTATATTATAAAGATAAAAAAACTTGTGGGACCCATGTGTTAGAAAAAATTATATGTCGGCCCATGTCAGCACAGAAATCGAATGGTGCGTAGAAAAATTGTAATTCTCATATTAAATGAGAATTATAAAACCCATTTAGTTAACGCATTAACATTTGGCATTCTTTACATTAAACTCTCGTCAATGGATACCAAAAAAGAAAAAACTCTCGTCAATGTATTTCCCTATAAATAGCCATTAATATATTTATATATTTATTTATTGTTGGTTGCTGTGTTTTGCAGGATACTTGAAAAATCACCTTATGCGTCTCCTAGCAATAGCTCAAGTTTAAGGAAAATGGCTGACGTGGCATTAAATGAAGCCCCGTATCCTAGTCATTCAGTTTCTCTTTCGCCTTTTCCTTCACGTTTAGGTTTCTGTTCGTCTATCAGTTGATATTTGAGAGGGAGGCCCTAAACTAAAGTTCCAACATGCAAGGACAAATATATATATGTCAATTTTATGGCAAAAATAAACTCCTTTTCCGAATTGCTGCAATTAATCATATAGAAATAGAAATAGAGATGCAAATATTTTAAATGTTTCGACAAATCAATGAGTCAGGAGCATGCAAGACGTGTCTTCTTGACCATGTCATTTCAGCTTACCAAATCTAATGATAAATTTGGTGATATTCATGTATAAAAAAAAATTGGTGTATAATTATTGATAAGAGGATGAAATAACAAATTATGCATACATTCTACTATAAACTGTGGAGAAACAAGAGACCAAAAGAAAATTGGAAGCACAGCGAATGTTATATTATATATAGAATTATTGACTAAATACAATTTGAAATACATGATGTGAGACTAGCTCGCTTATAGTACTTTTACTATATACAACACTTCCCTTCAAGCTAAGGCGAATATTTAATGCTCTGACGGTTAAAATCACATCAATCGTCTCTTAAGCGACGTAATGATGGATTACCAAAATTTATTGAAAGTGCAAATCTTTTGAAAACACGGTGTATCTCGCCACAGGTGAAAAAGGATCTAAATTTAAGTGAAGATGTCTCGCTTGAAAAAATACAAATAAAACATCTCGCTCCTTATACCTACGGCATAAGCAGCAATTTGGGGGACTTCTGATATGGACCCAACATACAAAGTAAGGCCTAAAAGGCCCAAGCAACTTTTAGCAACTTAGGCGACATAGCCTCTAAGGGCAACCTATGTCGCAGAAGGAGTGCTTATCTCGCCTATACTTGATCACCAAGATAGTAACACTTAGCCTACAAGAAATCACCATTACAGAAATCAGTAGCTGAGACAAGTTGGCCACCTCAAAGGGCCAGTAAATAGGTGACAGCTCTAGCTTGTCACCCAACCTATGAATTTGAGGCTTACTTTTTAAGGAATAGCTTGAGAGAGACCACCCTTCTTGTAACATCCCGGCCCCGGGCGCTGATGAGGGCGAGGAGTGATCGCCGGTGCACAAGGACACAGACAAGAAACGGCTCCTGGCAGGCTTCAAGCGACGGGGTACATGAATGAATCGAATCAACACCCGAAAGAGAGGGATTCCAGAGACTGTGCTGGTATAGGATAGTACAATTGAGGATAATTAATAAGAATTAATTGGTACTACCTATACTAACAAGATGCATCTACTTTTCTGTAGCTCAGAACGGAAGAACTCCATAGTTAAGCGTGCTTGACTTGGAGCAATTCTGATATGGGTGACCTCCTAGGAAGTTTTCCCGGAAAGTGTGGAGTGAGGACAAAGCACGCTGAAAAGTCTCGTGTTAGTGTGTGGGGACAGTCGTTGATCCTTGAAGCAGCTAGGCGTTACAAGTGGTATCAGAGCAGGTCTCTCTTCTAATACGGCGTGGTTCGAGGACGAACTAGGCAGAAGCTGGTGGGCATGTAACATCCCGGGCGCTGACGAGAGCGGGGAGTGATCGCCGGTGCGCAAGGGCACAGACAAGGAGCGACTCTTGGTAGGCTTCCGGTGACGGGGTATATGAATGAATCAAATCAACAACCGAAAGGGAGGGATTCTAGAGACTGTGCTGGTGTATGATAGTACAGTTGAGGATAGCTTATAAGAATTAATTGGTACTACCTATACTAACAAGATGCATATACTTTTTGGTAGTTCAGAATGGAAGAACTCCATAGTTAAACGTGCTTGACTTAGAGTAATTCTAGGATGGGTGACCTTCTGGGAAGTTTTCCCGGGAAGTGTGTGAGTGAGGAAAACACACACTAAAAAGTCTCGTGTTAGTATGTGAGGATAGTCATTGATTCTTGAAGCGGCCGGACGTTACACTTCTCCACCAATCAACATGAATGCCACCTAATATAAGGACGATGACAAACAAGGCGCTCGATCATTATAAATACGAAGGCCATTAGCCGAGGTATACTATCTCTCTTTGAATAAAAAGAACTCATTAGAGTAAAAACTGATTTGAGCGTCGGAGTGCCTTTGCATGTACCCCCAATTCGCTCATTAACAATCCAGTGGATCCAGGAAATCTTGTGCCAATCTCACCAACACTTCATCCTATCTCGCAAGACCTTCTAGCCTATCAACAACCATATTCTCATTCTTCTTCACTTCGTCAACTTCCTACAATCTCAACCGTGTGTGGTTAGGCCCAACCCAATTGGTGTTGGTATGATCAGTAACATTAATTTTTTTTTTCCATTATAATATGGTGGAACAAAATTGCTATCCAAATTATCAAAATGGAATAAATGTACGCAGTTTCTTAAAAGTGATAATGAATAAAGTTAGTTTAAGGGAGAATAATGTCCAAATCTAAACTGCACTAATCCAATTAAATTCCCGTAGTAGGAGCCATTGCCTTTTTTTTTCTTTTTTTTAAGAATCAAAACCCCAACACCACAAGAAAATATTGCAGTCTTTCATCCACATGACCTTTAGAAGAGATTTAGCATCCCAACCCAAAATTTATTTGACAAATTCCTTTTATTTAAATTGAAAAAATCTTTTTATTTTGCAAATTGGTTTTTTAAATTTTAAATTGAGGTTTGGAAGTCTAATTGTGCATAGAAAAGGATGGAAACTTAATCTCACGAGACTCCCGATACATCCATTTAAAATGATTACCTTAAATTAATTTTGCAAATTACATAATTTTTAGAAATATTTGCTTTATTCCTAAATGACATATATAATTATTTAGAATGAAATAAAATAAAATTATGAAATTTTATTTTTGCATTGCCTGGAAAAATCTCACTCAGACGTATCTTTTGGTGCAATAAGAAATTCAAAACTATGCCTTTCTTAAGAAAACATGTGTGTTGGTTAATTTGAATATTTCAAAATTATAATCTAAAATGACAACTATTTCAACTAAAATCTCACTCAGACGTATATTTTGGTGCAATAAGAAATTCAAAACTATGCCTTTCTTAAGAGAACATGTGTGTTGGTTAATTTGAATATTTTAAAATTATAATATAAAATGACAACTATTACAACTAAAATATTCCTAAACACGTACATTTGGATAATAAACAATTACAACTAAAATGACAAAATAAAATATATGGGATTTACAAGCTATCCCGGTCATTGTTGTGAAAAACTAGTCTAAAAAAGATTAACTTATCTGTAAGTTGCATGACTTCGGTTATATTGAATCAAATGCCAACAAAGCTCAATATGTCTATTTTTTATATTAAAATATTATAATTTTTGGTAAATTCATGGCATTCCCAATTTTAGAAATGGTAATGTGTATAATATGCTTCTTTTGAAAGTTATCCAATGGAAGGACTTGGAGACTCTATTGTAGTATCGGTTGATGTTTTAACGGTATTAACCTAAGTTAAACTTTTGAATGGTTAGTGATTATTTTTGTATAGTTGTTCTTTTGTTTTAGTGTTGCGCTTGACAACCATAAAGGTTAACAGAATAGAGGATGCATAGAGGATGTTACCCACATCGAATCAACATAAAGCAAGGAAACAAAATAGAGGAATCCAAGACCAGCTTTGGTTTTTCTTCTTTTCTCCTAAAAGCACAAAAAGAAACGAAAGAAAGGATATCTATGGCGGTCGACTGCTAGGTTAGTCTGGAGAGGACAAATCTCACATCTATAGAGGCACGATGGATTTACATGGATGACCAGCATTTGTGGCGATTGTAGAAAACATAAAGAAATACACATAAATCAAAAGGCCGCATCCTAAGAAAACACTTCTTGTGTAACGTAACAGCTTTATTTCCCCAAAAAAATAAAATAACCACATACAGGCCTTTGGGAAAACTCATAACTTGACAAGGTCAAGTCTTTGAAATGACAAAGATGAAGTTAAAAATGATAACGAAAAGGGTAACGAAATTAATCAATTGACTTAACGTCTCTGATAGCGCTGTTAAAAGCATTTTATTAAAATCAGTTTGGTCATTGACCCGGTCAAGGTACTGAGTTAGTGGGTCACTGGTTCAACCACATGACCCGGTAATTATAAGTAATTTTATAATTTAATTAAAAAAATTATAAACATACTTAAATATTTAAAAAAAAATTATTAAAATTTCTAATATTTTAATATAAAAAATAATAAATCACATATTATTATCCAATAAAGGATCAAACAAAAATATAATGATCGTGATATAGGGCTCGTGATACAGAAAATAACATCTCTAATTATAAATCAAATCAAAATTTTCTAGATAATGCATAATTGAGATGATGTTAGTGTTGTAGGTACATAACTTATGTAAGTCAATAAGCAAAAAAATATTCAAATATGTCCATTATAATTTTTTTTTGAAAAAAAAAATAAATTGGAATTTTTTTTGGGACCGGGCCGGGTCACCGGTTTTTTTGAAAACCGGCCGGGTCGGACCGGGTCACACCGATTTTGATGTATGATCGGTCCATTACTTCAACCGAACCAGTTATATGACCGGTTTACCGGTTCCTGGGTCGACCCGATTGGGTCGTTCCGATTTTATTAACACTGGTTAAAAAGACAACTCACAATGAATTTACTTATTTGTTCTTTGAATATAGAGCAGTTTGGTTATAGATAATGAATTATTTTTATGGTTTGATAAATAACCAATTTATAAAGATAAAATATAGTTTCATATGAAATCGATTTTTAAAAATAACTGATCTTTAAAATGTGGAGCAGTTTGGTTATGAATTAGTTTAGTTCTTTTGGACATTTTGAACACCCCACCCATACTTTCCTCCATTAGTTCAAATAAAACTCTTAGTAACATAAATCTTGAGAGAACGAAAATAATTTTTTTTTTATAATTTTAAAATAATTCAACTGTTCTTCTACCGATCACTATCAAAACACCATGAAACAATTTCTATAAGAATCATTTCATCCGGAACTCTCCAAAACAATGAAGATTCTTGCAAGAAATAGTTGGTCAACTACCTATAGCCGGGAGAAACAAATGACTACTTATAAAAATAGCACAATCCATCAAAAACCAATTTTGAATTTGTTAAAAAACCGGTTTTGAACTTGATAACCCAGTTTATGGTTCATAACCGATTTTAATTTAAAACCGGTTTTGAATCAAAACCGGTTTAAAACTGATTTTAAATCAAAACCGGTTATAAACCATAAACAACCGGTTTAGAAAATTGAAAACCGATTTTGAAAATCAAACTATTTAAAATTAGTTCGGTTCGATTTTTGTTAAAACTGGTTATGAACCGCTCCATGCACATCCCTAGATTGAGCAGAGTGAGAAGTGATGAGGTTTTATTAGGGAATATTGGTATTGTTGGTTTTTGGTAAAAAGGTGTGTCATTTTAAATAACACACCTTACATCCTTTCACTCTCACAAAGAGATGAGACCCATATCTTTAAAACTTTTTTTCTTCACTCTCTCCACCATGATTTATCTCTTTCACTCACTTAAACTTTTCTCTTTTTTTTTTTTTATTATAAGAAAATATAGGTAAAGTATTAGTAAATTTTGAAAACAATTGTCTGTATGTGAGGCTACTAGAATGATGACTCGATGGCTAGTGGGATGTTGCGCTTGGGATGTATGGAATGAGATTACCTTTACAGTCTCTTATATCTCAACAGTAATTGCATATTAGACAACAAGAGCTTAAATGCAAAGAAGGGTAGATAGTCCTTACCTTTGATAAACACAAAAATAATGGGGATCCTTCGCTCTATGTGTGCTCAAGATGAAAACTATTCAAATGGCCTTTCTTTTCTTTGTTGGTAACCAAGGCATTCTTCCCTTCCTCCCTTCTCCCTCTGTCTCGGACTCTTCTTATCAAACTAACTTCCCCTTTAGCATTTTCTTCTTGGAACCAAATTTCTGAGATTATTTAATGTGGTCCGGGACCACCATTCTTTTGGTAGTCCCTTAGTGTAAATGGAAGGGTAAAAATAGAAATGAAAAAAAATAGTAGGGGTAAAAATGGAAAGAAAAAATTGATGTTGTGAGAGGAAGCACCAGATTATTGGTGGTCCCTGGACCATAAAAGATATTTCCCAAATTTCTCCTCCCTTCTCTTTTTCTCTTTCACTGATTTTCATTAGTTTTCCCTCTTTTCTACATCACTTTCTATTTCATGGAAGAAAGGAGTCGGTGGTCTCTAACAAAGTCAATTGAGTATGCAGGGTATAGCCTTTGCAGGTTTCCCTTTTTACTAATGGGTATATCATTTATCATTTAACATGACCACAAAAAATTTCCTACACACACAACATTTTGTGGGACCCGCAGCAAAAAGATAAAATAAAATTTTGGCACACAAAACGAATCTCTATAACATAACTCAGTCACTTTTCCTAAAACATAACTCTTATAAAACCCTTTACTAATTTTACTGTTGATATTTTCTTTTCATTTTCCTTGTTCATTTACTATACTTCTCCTTCGCTCTTTCTAGAGCATTGACCAAAACTATACTAGACACAATCTTGAGTTTTTCTCGCATGTTATTTTGGTGTTCTTAGCTAAAAAGTTGGCTAAAATTCCCAATTGTTATTTCTTGTGAAGTCTTTATCATGCTATCGACTAATTCCCAATTCCTTATGGAGCTTGAACTTAGCCGCTGGACAAGTTATAACAACACATAGGAACGTCTCGTTTTTTATTTCACCCATTTTTTTTTGAAAAAAGAATATTTTATTTAAATAAAGTAAAACAACCAAATTATTTGGTTACCAAGATAATTGGGCCGTCTCCTTTTTTTTTTTTTTTTTTTATAAATAATAGGTGTTCACACCATTAGACATTAGAATCTGTATATTGCAAGCACAACAAGAGGCTGCTTCCTCAATGTTAACGTCGCTCTTGAAAACTAGAGAAGGCCTGGTTGAATACTGTTTCTGAAAACAGTTTTTTAATTTTCAAAACAAAAATCCATTTGATAAGGATCGTTTTGTAAATTTTTTTTTAAAAATTATTACTGTTTTTCTGTTTTTAAAATCAAATATAGATAACATTTCTAAGTTATTTTTCTTTTGTGTTTTGACTTTTAATTTCAAAATAAAAAACACATAAAACACCTATTTTCATAATTATTCTACAAAACAATATTAAGAACAAAAAAATCAAACAGTTCCAAAAACAGTTTCATGTACGAACAAACCTAAACAAATTACAGGGTCGACACCAAGGCCAACACAAAGAAACACCAGGTCCATGCTTGAATAAAATCTCTTCCCAGCTAGCAAATGAATATGCTATTCCTTTATCTTAGGACGAAACATGATTGAACTGTTTAAATGACTCAACTTGTCAGAGTTCACATTCAATAGTCCAGAGAGGCAGAGACATAAGAAGCAACAAGGTCCAAAATGGCATTTCATTCCAGAGAGAAGAAAGGTCAGCTCCTTTTACTCAAACAGAATAACTAGGAGATTACAGCAGGAAGGAATCCGCCTTCTTCAAGGATATTATTCGAGCAGCTATAATAAATAAATGATTTAGCTCACATGAGTTGATGCTCAATCATTTCGGCATATTGCCTTCTTCCAAAAGCAGAGTGATGATAGACTTAATGATCTCGTTATTCAGAACGATCACATTCTGAAAGCAAACACAACCCGGGTTATTATTCTCACGTTGAAAGCAGTAATCATGTAGCAATGGTATTATTACTAAAACAAATAACATTGCGTCAACTAATGCATTCTCAGTTTGAGGGAACATGTAAATTTCTATTTATATAATTAAAGTACTATAAATGGTTCAAATTTCAAGGAATTGGAGGGTACAGTAGACACCGGGGAAACACTGCATATTGCACATGTGATTATGAATAGAAGCTTGAAGTTCCCATTTAACTGAAACAATTATAAGCTCAAGGTAGACTTAGATGCATTGCAACCACCAAAGAGGATAAGAAACAAATTAACCAAACCATCCAGTCCAGGGTACAGATACTAAGCATGCGCGTCAAGCAATGAGAAAGCTTCAAGTTATGACAATTCAAAAATATCAGTAGCTAGGGAATATAAGCTATAAATGGCACCTCCGGTTTTCTAATAAGCTCCTTCAGAATGGAATGCAGAGTTAATCGTAGCTCCTTGAACAAGACAGCTATTTGGGCAGGAGCAGTCAATTTCAACCATCCATCAATGGTGACCAGTCCAGTCTGTCACGTAAAGGAAAAAAAAATTAAGAAACAAACAAAAATTGATCTTTAGAAAGAGCAGCGTTAAACAATTTAAGCAAGATTCTTTTCCCCATCTAAAAAAATACTTCATTGCTCAAAACATCCCTCGCTAATGTCTAAGTAGTGATCTAATGTAAAGCTAAAATGTCTTGTCTTGCCGCCATGTGGATTCCTTCCTACCATTTAGACTAAACTTTTTGACATGTGTATAAATGAATTTGACTTCTGCTCAAATGATAATCTGCAATGTGTCTCTCTTTTGGTTCACCAAATTTTCATAGCACCTTTATAGTCCTTCAATTGGGTTTTGTAGGGGAAGTGCTCGTCTATTACTTCAGCCACCCCTAATTTTCGTCATTTTCCTTCCTCCTTCGAAAACAGCAGATATTTTGAAACGGAAAAGTACATCGTACGAATAGGTATTGTTGTAAATATTTGTAAATATTGCATTTTCTTTGTATTCCAAATTAGCATTTCCCTTATTATAGGATTTCGGTTTATTTCCTCCGGCCCATTAGATCCATTAGTCTTTGTATATTTGTTGAGATATATAGTCTCACATTGGTTGTATGTGCAACTAATGTGGCCTTTATAAGGCCTTGGGCACTCCCACCGTTTGAGCTAGCTTTTGGGGTGGTGTATCTCAAGGTTCTTTACATGGTATCAGAGTCTCGCCGTCCCCACTTTCTCTTGTGGACTCTCTTAGCACAGGTAGGTTGCGCCTGTTGCATCATCCACTTTTCAAGCCCAATGGGCTCTCGTGTGAGGGGGCGTGTTGAGATATATAGTCTCACATTGGTTGTATGTGCAACTAATGTGGCCTTTATAAGGCCTTGAGCACTCCCACTCTTTGAGCTAGCTTTTGGGGTGGTGTATCCCAAGGTTCTTTACAATATTGTACCCATTTGTACATGTTGGCTTGAGAAATAATAATATTCCAATTTTCTCCTTTGGTATTCATATTTACACAACCTAAGAAAATCATAACTATTTCATTTTGAAGATTTTGTCCTTTTTCCGTTAAATAACATCATGTATTGCAAAAAGAGTAACATAATATGTACCTGATGCTGAACATTAATTGATCCACCAAAGAGCAAAATAGCGTATGGTGAAATGACTGAAGTATCTCGTAGAAATACTTTATTTGTTTCAACCTGACAATTTCAGTAGTTAGCAATATATCTAAAAACCTAATTTCCACACGAATATCACAATGAGCACAATAATATGAATTATAATTAGCATATTTTTTAAAAAATCACTTTACATTAAACCCCAACTAGCGAGGTTAGGGATGAGGGCAATCTATGTACATGGCCTTACTCTTGCATATTTGCAAAAAGACTGTTTTCCAAGTTCAAATTTAACCTTTCATCACAAGAGTTTTACCACTATTCCAGCTAAACAAAATTAAAATATAGAATTTTTTGAAACAATAGAGTGGCTAATACATCAAATAATATCGGCGAAGGACCCAATGGAAATTAAGTGAACTTTTGCAGTGTTAAATTTGATATTACTAAAAATGTGTGTTGTAAATAATTATTATTTTATTTCTTATTTATTGTTGTATTCTAGAATCTTCTTTGGGCTTAGCCCAATAGGTTAGTTAGTCTCTTTAAATAGAGAACCCTTTGTATAGTTGTAATTACAATTCAATAATATATTTTCCTTCCATTTTTCAAGTTGGTATCAGAGCTCTCAATTCTGAGGGCTCTAGTTCGCCGACTGCCGCCCTTTAGAGCAAAACCCTATTTGTTTGCCTCTAGCAGTCACCGAAAAATTTTCCAGGAACTTTTTGGACCGAGAGGACCTTTGTTTGACTTTTTTTTTTCCTCAGATCTATCAGTTTGCAATGTTATTGTTCATCGCTAGAGTCGGAAGTCGTTTCGGTGAGCTTTTTGTGCCTCATGTTGTTTTTGATCTATTTTTTGCATTGTGGCCAACTCCGATGATGATTCGAATGTTGCATAGCGTGTTGCAACCCCGCTTGGTCCTAATGATCTTCCTACTCTACATCAGAGTTATCAACTTGATGGGTCGAATTATTTGTCATAGTCTCAGCTTATTCGCACTACCATCAAGAGTTGCAATAAGATTGCTCATCTTGATAGCTCTGCTTCGGCAATCACTGATCCTGAATTTGCTGTTTAGGATAATGAGGATTTCCTTATTATGACTTGGTTATGGAACTCGATGACTCCTGAAGTGGGTCGTCACTGCATGTTTTTGTTTTCCGCTAGGGAGATTTAGGAAACTTTCTGCTCAACCTACTCCTTGGAACAAGATATGGCTGCGCACCACGAATTACGCAATAAAGCCTTATACATCACACCAAATAGGCCCTTAGTCTCTTTAAATAGAGAACCCTTTGTACAGTTGTAATTATAATTCAATAATATATTTTCCTTCCATTTTTCAAGTGTGAGCTACATGGGCATTTCTCTAGAAATAACACCCAACAACTCTAGTTCAAAGTTATCAACTCTTTTTCTCTAGGTCGATAAAAGCAATCATGAGTTTATTTCAGTAATATGAACAAGTATTGCAAAAGTAATACAATTCCAAATTTTATTTTATTTTTGAAAAATACAATTCCAAATTAAGTGCGAGAAGAAACATTTCATGCTAAAAAGGACACTTTACAAAATTCCGCAAAAAAACTGTTCACAAACCTTTTCAAGGTAGACAAGAAAGGGGTACTGGAATGCTTTTGAATTACTGTTGATAGAAGATGGGTGGATGTGAACTTCTCTTTTTCCATCAAACCAGACTGTTCGACCAGTATCAGTAGAAGTCGAAGATTGCTTAAGGCTGCTGACAGGAGCAGCAACAATGCCTTGTTCACTAGCAGCTACATTGGGGTATAGACCTGCACATAGTATAGCCTGCAAGGGCACTCAGATATCTTTGCATGAAAAAAGAATGGATGGTGATATTTGCACATCACTTTTATACCGCTTCTAATCCCTGTACAGGTTTGGTCAGTAAATAAGATGGGTTTCGCACACGTGAGTGGCCCCGCACAGGGACTGAGCCCTGTACTGGAAAAATTATATAAATGTTGACGTAACACACAAGTGATGCCCAACTAGCAATTCCCAAAAAAAAAAAAATAGATTACTATTTCAAACGATATGCAACAAGAACTATGATACCTATTGTTAGATATGGGGTACAGATAGCACAACAAATAGTTTCAGTAAAGGTGAAATCCAAACAAATATATAAATATTCTGATTGTCATGGTTAGACCCAATAAAAAGTAAAAAAAAAAAAAAAAAAAAAAAAAAAAAAAAAACAAGAATTGGAAAACGCAACATGCTTCAATTTTGCAGAATCTTGGGCCCTGCCCTAGCCTTTCACTTCAGTGGTAAAATGATTAGTAATTCTATCGCTTAGTTTAATTGCTCTGCATTCAATGCAGGCTACAAATTAACGTTTGAAGTTCAGATTTAAATTGTGTGTTTATTTGGAAGGGTAAAAATGGAAATATACTTCCAATCTCTAGTGACAAAGAATCTCTTTGATATATATGCATTGATTCAGTTTAGAGATTTAAAAAAGAAAAAAAATGATAAATTGCACATAATGTATGCTTAAAAACTGACTATCAAACGTGATAGAAAAAAAGTGAAGGCATAGACTCACTCAGCACACTGCGAAGTCATGAAAACGAAAACATGAATTAAACATGACATATGGAGAGCAGAAAAAAGTGCCTAAATTGAGAGATTCACAGATCAGATTGTACAGAATGAGCTATTTCAAGTAAAGAAATCCAAAGAAAAGGTACAAAAAACCAGCTTAAAGCTTGGGAGGAAAAGAAGCAAGAATAGCCTAAAAGTTACAACAAAAATATATCCAAACCTTACCTTCAGAACTGATGGATGATGTGCATGTATATTGAATGGTTGTGACGCATCAGAAAGCCAACTGTCAAGATTCTCTCTCTTTTTTCTATCCATCTGAAGTAGTCCAGATTTATATCAGAACAAATTACAAATAGAGCATTTTCACATAACAAACTATCTATAACACTCAATTAACATGGAAGACATACACATATAAGAAACATATAATTAAGAGAGTTCAGCTAAAGTTCAACACCAATTGATGTGATGCGAAATTGCACACAACTTGTGCTTTATTTTCTATTTGATTTTTAGTTAGTTTAAATAAATTTTTAACATTTTTATCTTCCCTACGAGGGCAAGATTGGAGCATGCAGTAAGATTGTTCCTTTGTGATCGAAAGATCACAAATTCGAGTCTAAAAAATAGCCTTTTTGCACAAAAGCAACGGTAAGATTACATACAATCAAGCCTCATCCATATCCTCGCAAAGGAGCCCTTGAGCACTGGGTTTGCCCTTAAATTTTTTCAAATTTATTTTTAACTTTCTTATGTATTTTATGGTTTTATTATAATTTTCAAGTGTAATCCTAAGGATTTAGCATCAATTTAGGAAATCTTAATAATAAAGCTCAGAAAAGGGGATCTTCCAATCAAATTTGAATCCTCACATGGTTTGGAAGTCTTAATCAAGAGTTGAAAGTCTAACATGACTCCTAAACTTAATCCAACAACTAAGGACATTTTCTACAAATACAAAGAGAGAACCAAACTCCGCCTATGTGTGCTTGCATGCATGGCCTGTCCTAAGCTAGGATAAAGGAGGAGGATTGGCGTAAGGTGTAGCGAGCCGGCCGTAAAAGAATAGCTATATTTATGAGATGAACCCTTATGATATTTCGTTGGGGCGTACCATTTATAGCGATGCGTTGCATCGGACCTTAGATGCAGGGAAAAATGGGTCAGGGTCCTTACCCAAGGCAAGGAGTTAGGTCTTCACTCGGATTTGGTGAAAAGTAGGTCAGGGTCCCAACACGCAGATGGGCGAGTGTGGCAGGCAAGCACTGCCCAGGGGTTAAGGATGCGATTAGGAAGCTAGAACATAGGAACCTTAATGGATAAATTGAGGGAGCTAGCAGATGTTTTTGCCAGAAGGAATGTGAATGTTGTTTGCTTGCAAGAAACTAAGTGGGTTGGAGAAAAGGCCAAGGAAGTGGATGGTACCGGTTTCAAGTTGTGCGACATAGGTATAAACAAGAATCGAAATGGTGTTGGAATTATACTTGAATATGGAAATATGAAAATAATATGGTGTGTATTAAACTGATTCAAAGATATGCAACATATAGAGACCTTAATGGGCTTAAGTGAGAAGCCCAGATTTACCCAAATTCTAAATAAGGAAAAGAATATTTACAAATAAGAATGTAATCTATACAAATCTATATATATTATATTTCCTATTCTATCACTCCCCCTCAAGCTGGTGCGTATATATTGTGAGCACCTAGCTTGTTACAAATGTATTCAACCCGAGGACCTCTAAGAGCTTTAGTGAAGACATTCACCAGTTGATCATTGGAGTTGACAAAAGTTGTTTTGATTTCTCCCGACTGAATCTTTTCTCGAATGAAGTGACAATAAATTTCTATATGTTTGGTTCTCTCATGAAATACAGGATCAGATGATATATATAGTGCAGCTTGATTGTCACAAATGAGTGTCATGGATTATTTCTCTTCACAAAGATGAAGCTCCTGAATCAACTGCTTTAACCAGATTAGATCATAGGTAACAATTGCTATTGCACGATACTGAGCTTCTGCATTAGATCAAGCAACAACAGGTTGTTTCTTGCCCTTCCAAGAAATTAAGTTTCCTCCAAAGAAGACACAATAGCCTGAAGTAGAGCGCCTATCTGAGAGTGATCCTGCCCAATCAGCATCTGAATAACCACAAATTTCTGTATTTCCCTGATCTGGATACAACAAGTCTTTCCCTGGAGCTCCTTTGATGTACCGAAGGATCCTCACAGCAGCATCCCAATGAGAATCACAAGGAGAGTCAAGGAACTGACTAGCCGCACTAACAGCAAAAGAAATGTCCGGCCTAGTCACAGTAAGATAATTGAGCTTCCCAATCAACCTCAGATAACGACCAGGATCAGATAATGGCTCCCACAGTCCGGGCAATAATTTGATAGTAGGATCCATGGGTGTATCAACTGGTTTATATCTCAACATACCAGTCTCTTCTATGATATCTAAGGCATACTTCCTTTGACAGATAGAAATGCCCTGTCTAGACTATGCTATCTCAATCCCTAAGAAGTAATGAAGCTTACCAAGGTCCTTTGTTTGAAATTGACTAAACAAATACTGTTTTAACTGACGAATTCCAGCTTGATCACTCCCAGTGAGAATGATGTCATCGACATAGACTAACAAATAGATGCACTTATCACGAGATGTGAACCTATAGAATACAGAATGATCAACTTTGCTGTGGATTAAGCCAAAAGTCTGAACAACAGAGCTGAAACGACTGAACCATGCCCGAGGAGACTGCATGAGATCATATAAGAATTTACGAAGTCGGAACACCTTCCCAGCCTCCCCCTGAGCAACAAAGTCAGATAGTTGCTCCATGTAAACTTCTTGTAAATCACCATGAAGAAAAACATTTTTAATGTCAAGTTGAAAGAGTAGGTAATGAGCCCAACATTGGTGGAGAAGATACTTGAGGAACTTTTGGCAGGAGGAGGGGGATTGACCTCCGAGTGAACAGGAGAAGCTGCTGCCATTAAAATAAATTACAAAGGTACATAACCAAGTGAATAAAACCTAACTCGATGGCCAATCAAGAAGAGACACAATCGAAAGTGAGACCCACGAAGAACTAATAGCAGATCTAAAAAGGGGAGGAGAAGTTGAATTGTTTTGTCCAGGAACGGCCAAAAAAAGGTGCCAAAACAGTGCATGAGCTGGTGAGAGGTGGCACATGAGCACCACACACAGAGGAAAGAAACCGCTCGTGGGGGCACGTGTGGGCTTCGACGGTGGTGGGTCTTCCACAGAACAGGTCGCTAAAGGGAGGAGGTTATCATCGCAGGTGTTCCGGTTGAAATCGTCACCGGAAAAGTTTTATGGTGGTTGTGAACAGTGACGAACGACAATTCTGGCGGCGAACAGAGGTGTTGACAGGTACAGAGAGCGATTTGAAGGGGAACACGGCTTAGATGACTTGTCGGAAGGACACACGACAAAGAAAAAGAGAACAACTAAGCAGTGGACTTAGGTTTTAAAGCGAAAACGAGGTTTTAAGTGAAAGCGAGGGTCCCCAGAACAAAAGAGCTCTGGTACCAACTTGAATATGGAAATATGAAAATAATATGTTGTGTATTTACAAATAAGAATGCAATCTATACAAATCTATACATATTATATTTCCTATTCCAGCAATTATGATCACTAGAAGTTTCAGAGATAAAGTCATTAACATCAAAAGGAAAGGCGACATGATTATTCTAATTAAGCCTGTAGTGGGTGATTTAATTATGAATATCCTCAGAGTGTATGCATCCCAAGTTGGTTTGCAATCAAATGATAAGAACCAATTTTGGGAAGACTTGGAAGAGGTTTTGAGAAGGATATCACGAGAGGAGAAGATTTTCTTGGGAGGAGATCTGAATGGTCATGTTGATAAAAGCAATGAAGATTTTGATAGAATTCATGGAGGTTTTGGCTATGGGACGAGAAATGAGACTGGAGAAGATATCTTGAACATTACACTAGCCTACGATTTGATGCTAGCGAACACCTTTTTCCAGAAAAGGGAGTCACATCTTATCACTTATCATCGTGGCCAAAATCGCAGTCAAATTGATTTCTTCATGGCTAGAAGAGAAGATATAAATTCTTGTGTCGACTGCAAAGTCTTTGCTACGCAACATAAGCTGGTAGTCCTAGATGTTTGGTTCAAGAAAATACTTAAAATGAGGAAGAGGGCTCAAAACCCAAGGATAAGATAGTGGAAGCTAAAGGAGGAAAAACAATTAGAATTCAAAGAAAGAAAATTGCATGAAGGACCATGGAAGTGTAATATCCCAGGAAAATAATAGTAATTTATAATACAATAAATTAGCAATAGTAATAAATTATACATTAGTAGTAATAATAATAATAATGTGTGTGTATATATTTAGGATTAGATGATTAGATTGTGATTGTTTGAATTATTAATTGATTGATCATTTATGCTTTAATGTTTGATTATTTGATTGGTAACGTTTGATTGAATTAGGATGAGTGAACAAACATAATTTGAGTAGATATGATGAGTTAGCATTGAGTCAATAATGAGTCAGTAATGAGTTAGCGATATTCTGAGTCATAAGAAATTAAGAATAATAATAATAAAAAATAGTGTATAAAGCCAATATCTAAGCCAGATACATCAATGAAGAATAAGAAAATAAATGCACGAAACCCATATCCGAGCCCAAAGCTTCAACTAAAAATAGAGGCCTAGCCTAACCAAACCAATTCACTTCTCAACATTTCTCCTCTACTCTTCTTCTCCTCTGCTACTCTATCTCTTCTTACTTCAAAAATATTTTATTTTATTTTTATATTCTTCTGGTTACCAACCGATTCTCTGTCCCAAATTATTCTTTTCTTCTCGAAGTTGGCGAAAACGGAGATCAGGTAATCTTAATCCCTAGATCCTATTATAGAACCCATAACTTATTCTGATTTTTAAGGTGGTTTTTTTTTCTTGAAATCTGGGTTGTTGAATAAACTTTGTTCCGTCACGATCGTGTTGCACATATGATATTTGAATATTATATACAATAGAAAGCAATTGTTACATGCTGTACTTTAAATCCAAATTGTCATATCGATTTTCGTGAATTAGCTTCAAATTGTTTCATTGCACACATTTATATTTACCAATTTTCCTTTTTTTTTTATTTTCGTGGAATATCGTTGTTTAATTCAAAATTGTCATTATGCATCTGTGTTTGTTTTCGTGAATTGAAATATGGTTTCAATTGTTTTAGATTGTGGTCAATCAATGTAAATTTACAATTGTTACAAATTATTGATTGCTTTGTATATTTTCAAAACTGAAGCAGATTATCCGTATATCAATTTGAATTGTTAAATAACCGGTATATGATATTTATCCATATTTGGAAATTTTATTATCGTGTGTTTGAAATAAATTAATAGTGAGAGGATAGCTTTGGGATGAACACTCCCAAGGTGATGAACACAACTTTTGGGCTTTATGCCTCTGATATATTTATACGATGTGAACAAATATTATCCGTTCTTGACAAAGTGGTGTCTGGCAGGATTTCCCGGGATACTAGTAGCAACTTTGGAAAGAGGTGCGCACACTAGGAAGAGATGTTTTGATTATGGCCAATTTGAATGTGTGATTGGTAGGGTTTCCCGGGTCACAGGGTAGATTGGCAGGGTTTCCCGGGTCTACCATAGTTCTCTTCCCACTAAAGAAATTTAATAAGGATAATTTATAATAATAGATTTAATTATGTATATATTCTTGACTGCTAAGCCAAAGTTTGATATCAGAGACCCAAGGGCTAGTACCATCCAACTTGTTAGTGGAGAGAGGGGCACTGGCTCAGTGAAAACTGTGGGCTCAAGCTTTGGAACATCTTTTGAAGCCTTTGGGGGGCAAAATCCAACCATGGATCACACTTAGCAACAGAGAGAAAGGCAGGATATGACCAGATCTAAGGAGAGGAGGCCATGGGCTCCCTAAGCAGCAGAGGAAAGGGCCGGACGGACACAAACAGAGTGCAAGTCAAAGATGGAAACACTGATTCCGGAGAGGAGACGTGGGAGAGCATGGCACAACCAGTAGCGGGTGGAAACAGGGATCCACGCTCTGCCATGTGCGGCTGAGCGTGCACCAAGAGAACAGATAGACCAGAGTACAAGCTTATCAATTATAATTGCAGAGATAACTTGTTTACTGCATGCACAGAAATGAATTAATCCTAGGAAAAAAAAAATTGAATCTGTAAAGAACGAATTCAACCCAAAAGCTTAAGTTGTTAGGTGAGGTTACATTAATGGTTTCATATATCTCAACACGCCCCTTCACACGAGAGCCCAATGGGCTTGAAGGGTGGACAATGCACAGGCCCACCTACATGTGCGAAGAAAGAAATTCCACTACAAAGAAAGTGGGGGGTAGTGATGTTCGAACTCGGGATACGAGGCGCTGATACCATGTAAAGAACCAATTCAACCCAAAAGTTTAAGCTGTTGGGTGAGGTTAGATTAATGGTTTTATATATCTCAACAGAATCTACATTCTGTCCCTCAATGTAACCTTTAGCACAAAATTACAAGTGAGCTCAATAGTCAGCAGTAATCTGACATGACTTAAAAGTCAAGAATAAAAACGGCTGCATACCTGATAATCTTTAGGAAGACTAATGAGACCAATGTCTGCAAGCAAAGTTCCAAACTGCATCCTCATCTCCCTAACACATCATCATATACACGAGATACTCATAAGAGTTGATACAAAAATATAAATTAGAGGCAGAAGACTGGTTTAACATGCCTTCTGATATGTGCTTAACATATATTAGCAGGAAGCGTTGGAAGATCCAGATCTAATATTTGTCCGTAAATATAAAATTTCTATCTATTTCCTTGAGGGTACGGCGGTATAATAGTTGGAGGCATTTGTTCTATTAATTTTATCCCGTTTTCTATACTTTACAAGGCAGATTAAAGAAGGGTTTAAACCCAATATTAGAAATTGTTAGAGAAAAGCTGTCATTTGTCTGCAGAATGATAAACCCAAAAATCAATTTAAGAAAAAAATAAGGGAGAGTGAAATTGATAAAGAGAAAGTTGAACAACACAGATGTATTGACTAACAGATTTGCCAAAGTGCATGTCATACGGACCCTAAACAAGTACTTATACCTATACTGCAGTTACATAATATATACCCTTTACTTCGAGTCTAATACAAAAAACTACTTAATAGTATTTTCTTAATAACTTAATCATATAAAAGAACAATCCTAGTACCCTTTTTCCTTCGCTTAGATGGGAACCAATTACTGTCATTGGATTAGATTGTCTGAATTACTTGTGGCCATTGCATATCAAACTCAACCCGCGTTAAGGATATCTGACCTCAACCATTTAATACAATTCCCAATAAACAATCACCACAACATTAAAAAAAGCACACAATTGGATGAGTTTCTATTTAGTACTTTAAAGTTCCTGTACGCAATAACTGATGGTATTTCCAGCAAAGATAACCACTCCCCATTAAATCCCGACTAGTGAGGGTAGGGATGAGGGCAATCCTTGCATGCAGTGTTACCTTGCATATTTGAAAATAGACTGTTTTCCGAAATCAAACCCGTGGACATTTCGGTCACAAAGGAACCGCTTTACCACTGCTCCAGGCTTGCCCTCTTTTTATTTCCAACAAAGATACTAAATATAATTAATCCATGACTTATAGAACATAGACAAAATACAAGATAATTAACATTTACAGAACTTAGAAAATCCATGCAAGAGCTATCATTTAGAAAATCAGCATCCCATGTAATAAGTTAAATCTCTATGCAAAAAGATCCATTATAGGCTTTTCTTTTTTTCCTTCAAATTCCCAAAAAATTGGTAATGATATTCACTTGATCGCTGTAACAAATCTACATATTGAAGTTCTTTTCTCTTTCTAATAGGTTATTTGATTCAAGCATCCTCCTCCTCTTTGACACCAAAGATTTCACTTAAAGACATCACCACTAGCTTTGTCAATTCAAATGGTCAACCAACCATTGATCCCACCAAATCTGAGAGGTCCTCGGATAAGTTATCTTTGTAACAAACTTGGTGCACAGTTGAGCGGAAGTGTAGGATACATGTATTAGGATGCAATTGTCTTGTTCTTTGTACCATGTGAATATGGCAATTAGGATCATGAATTGTATCGTTGTAATTATTACATTCATTCTATATATACAATTATGGTGTAGTTGGAACACAGTCCTTTTCACTTATTCTTAGCAATGACACACTGCCCCTCTGCTTTAATGGAGTAGAATTCCTAAAGGAAAGATGCCCTAAGGAAGCTTCACAACAAATAACATAATGGAGGAAATAAAAAGAAGATTCGTTAAGAAAAAAGACAAGAAAGAATACTGAGAGGTAGCTGAACTGTCCTCCTAAAAGGAAAAAAAGAAAGATGGGTAAATATAGTAGTAGAAAACGTATAAACAAAAGAGCACTTTAGTCTATTGAACTAGATACAAATAAAAAGAAAGAATACCTTATCATAAACATTACAGAGCTGCTCAAAAAAAATGAATTACAGAACTGGTGTGCAGCTTTGGCTCCTTTCTGCATATTTAAAATTACAATGCGATTAAAACTACGATTATCTGAAAGAACACCATAATACGAAATAAGCAATGCAAATATGACAGTTTGTAGTAAATATTTGTACTTATTGTATATTCTTTATTTCTCTATTTAGGATTTGGGTTTATTACCACTTCGGCCCATTGGGCCCATTAGTCTCACAATATAACTTGTACCCTTTTTTATATGTTCTCTTGAGAAATAATATTTCAGTTTTTCTCTATAAAGAACCCTTGGGATACACCACCCCAAAAGCTAGCTCAAAGGGTGGGAGTGCCAAAGGCCTTATAAACTCCACATTAGTTGCTCATACAACCAATGTGGGACTATATATCTCAACATACCCCCTCACACAAGAGCCCTTTGGGCTTGAAGCGTGGATTATGCACAGGCCCAATTTTTGGTTTACCTTTTGTGCTTTTTGTTTTTAATTTCACTTTAAAGTGGGGTACGGTGAGACTCTAATACCATGTAAAGAACCAATTCAACCCAAAAGCTTAAGCTAGCGGGGGAGGGATTTTTAATGGTTTTATAAATCTCAACACGCCCCCTCACACGAGAGCCCATTGAGCTTGAAGAGTGGATGATGCAACAGGCCCAACCTTCCTGTGCTAAGAGAGTCCACAAGAGAAAGTGGGGGACGGCGAGACTTTGATACCATGTAAAGAACCTTGGGATACACCACCCCAATAGCTAGCTCAAAGGGTGGGAGTGCCCAAGGCCTTATAAACTCCACATTAGTTGCTCATACAACCAATGTGGGACTATATATCTCAACAGTATCACTTAGGTACGCTTTGCACATTAGCGTTGCAGCGCTACCTGCTATAATGCTATAGCAATATGGAGGGTCAACCGCTACACGCTACTATACGAGACTAATAAATATGATGCTTCCTAGCATACACTTTAATAGAAGTCGTATCCCCCTCCAAACCATATTCTCCCTATTAAGCAGCGGCTTGTGCCTAATTATATTGAGAGCATGCATAAAAAAACAAATTACAATCAAACACTGACCTCAGTCAAAATCCTCTCCCATCTTGTATAAGCTGTCATCATTAGTAAGTGATCAGATTGCCGATCAAAATCATTTGTGTCGCCAGGCCCATCTAGCTTATCATTCAACAATTTTAACTTTGCTCTTTCAACATTTTGCCTCTGAAGATCAATACAACAGTAATGTCAAAATCTAATATAAACAAGAAAAGCAGTTAATTTTTTTATCAAAGCACTGAGAGAGGACCTCATCCTTTGGATACACAAACGGAGACTTGTAACTTAGAAATGCAGAAACTGAAAGAATAGGGGACAAGCAACCAAATATTGCACCATACAGCATCATCTGCAAATACAGAAACAGAACATCATTAGCAGGTGGTTCATAGTGATTTATATATTCACATTATATTCAACAGCAATGCAGAGCAGAGTAGGAAGGAAATGGACACGGATAGGACCTTGTTTTCAATAAACAAGATATACAGCATAACATTTACCAGAAGCAAGGACAAGTAACACGGAGAACAGCACCTTATTTCGACAGAATTCAATGGGCATAATAAACATCTTATAGGAACGTGAAAACAGAGGTGTCGAATACAACTTACTGTGTATTATTCTCATTCATGCAAAGGTTACAACATATACAGCAAGCTGTCGATAGAAAAAATATAAGCAAAGGCTGGGCCCACATTATTTTAATCCTTCCTATACGTACATGATCTTGGGCCAGATCGTATCACACCACCACCTAAACTTCAGCATATAGACAAAAAGCTACCAAAAATAGAAAAGGAAATAAATTTACAAAACATAATCTCATGATTGCAGGATTAATCAAATCCTTAATCCTTAGGATTTTAATTTCAAATTCCATCACTCCCCCCCCCCCCCCCCCCCCCCCAAAGATGGTAAATAGATGTTAATCATTCCAAACTTGCTGACACAAAATTCAAATCAAATTCAACAAGGATTTTGTAAGCATATCAGCTTCTCGTGGCTTGGTTGACAATTAAAGTAGGCTGAAAGTTCCATTATCAATTTCTGATTTGATAAAATTTATGTCAACCTCACATGATCGTAAATCATAATGAATGAGAATTATGCTAATAGCCGACTTGCTATCACTGTACATTTTCATAGAACCATCAAGTGGAATAAATAGATATTTCAGTAACTTATTTATCCAAATAAGTTCACAAACTCCTTGAGTAATTGCCCTATATTCTGCTTCAACATTACTGGCAACAACAGTTTTGTTTCTTGCTTCTATAAGTTATTACATTCCCCCCACACTTATGTGTAATACCCTGCGATCATTATCATTAGCCAGTTCATATATGACCCGAGAGTGAGACACCTACAAGCAGTGTAGAGGATCATACAGCACCTTAAAGCTATACCTGGCAGTTTGTAGGATACAGTTATTGATAGGAGTTCAACTTCACCCTAGGTTGTAAGCAGCGGCCCGTAGTGCCACTAAACAGCTACCGTAGTGGGTAGCGCCGGCCGGCCGCGACGCTGACCGGTAGTGGAAGGTAGCAGCGTAGCATAGCGGCAATACCGCTACCCGCTACACCGCTATACCATTCCCATGTTGGAATTTGATGGAGAATCCGGAGATGATGATTTTCTTCATTAGTTCACATTTTGTATTTGACTATTTCACAATTTCATTGTTTATTTGTGTTTAATTTTGGATCCTTCCTTTATGTTCCTTGTATTTGACATTGATCGTGGAATTATGTGTTTGATTTTGTATGACTTCTTATGTTTGAGCATTTATATTTGTGTAGTATTATATTGTTAGTATAATATGTGTGGAATTAATACTTCACCGTAGTGGCAATACCGCTACCCGTTATACCATTTTCGGGTCGGCCGCTAACTGCAACTGACAAGTATGACTTCACCACATAATATTCTCCGTAAATCATTGTAATTATTGTGAAATATTTTCTTGGCATACTTCAGTTAATATATTAGGAAAGTAATTATTTAGTTAGTTCTATATATTACAATTAAAATGTACAGAACAATTCAGAAATAATATTCAGCATTTTTTAATTGAACTATTTTAAATTTAGGTGAAGAACCTTGAATTATGGAAATAAAAAGACAAGCACCAAATAAAAATGAAGAAATTCTTGAGATACAGCATCAGCATTGAAAATCAAATGTTCAATTTAATCCATTGAAGAAAATAAGAAAGAAGAATGAGGTGTACACCTTTCCAATTAATACAGGAGTAGTTAAGGAGAAAGTAATGGTTAAAAAATTGGCCAGAATCAAAAGAAATAAATTATAGACAAAACTACGGTTTCAAATTTAGGTTAAATAACCTTGAATTGTAGAAATAAAGGACGAGCATCATATAAAATTTGAAAAATTCTTGAGAGAGATAAAGCAACAGCGTTAAAAATCAAAAGATCAATTAAGTCCTTTGAAGATAGGAGGAAATAATAGTTTAGTGTACACCTTTCCAATTAATACATCAACAGGAAGTTTTGCCAGATGATACCCAAGAGGTGTCAACTCTTCGTCCCCTTCAAGAGCACCGACCTACAACATTTTAGTTTCATTGAAAGCAAACATATACAAAGATCAGAGAACATTTTTATCAATCATATAGTTCCAAAAATGTAATATCCCAAGAAAAATAGTAATAATAAAATTAATAATAAAAATAATAAAAATAGTGTACATCCTTATGAGTGTCATTATATTATGTTAGATATGTTGGGTTTAGTATAAAATGGTGTTATAGGCATTGATATATTTTGGTTGTCATCCAATGTTAGTAGTGTTGGTTAACATTTAATTGGTAATGTAAACAATTACTTCCATTTAATTTTGTAACCGTTAAGATATATTAATGATAATTAAAATAATTATGATGACCATGATATTACCTACAGTTTTAATAATTGAAATAAGTATGATGACTAGTATTACCGTAATTAATGCCTCAGTTACAAAACTTCAGCTATAAATAGGAGCTTAACCTAACCTAACCAAACCAAATCACTTCCATATTCTCTCCAGTTCCCTACATCTCTCCAGTTCCCTACATCTCTCCATTTCCCTTCTCCTTTTCCTTCTCATTCCCAACCCCTTTCGAATTCTGTCTTCTGACCTAATCCAAATTTTTAGGTAACCATAAATTAGCTTTGTAGAAACTTTTTATAATCCTGTTCTATAGGGAGAAATCTATTACATGTAATCCTAGTCCCTATAGTTAGGTTAATTTTATATGAATTTTGATAGTGTGGTTCTGATCTTTAGAGTATCATAAGTTAGTTTTATTTGAAGATTTTTATATGTAATGCTTGATCCTTAGGGCATCATAGTTTAGGAAATAATAGATTAGTTTTATATGAAATTTATTATTGTTAGAGAAGTATATAAATAAACCATTGATGGGCGTTCACTTAACAGCTTAAGCTTTTAGGTTGACTTGGTTCTTACATGGTATCAGAGCCTCGATGTCACGAGTCTATCCTCACCGCCCCCCACTTTCTTTTGTGGAATTTCTTAGCACAGGTGGGTGGGCCTGTGCATTGTCCACCCTTCAAGCCCAGCGGGTTCTCGTGTGAAGGGGCGTGTTAGAGAAGTATATAAATAAACCATTGATGGGCCTTCACTTAACAGCTTAAGCTTTTGGGTTGAATTGGTTCTTACAATTATATATAATCCTAACCTTTAGTTAATCGTAGGGTAATTATATATGAATATTATTATGAACTTTATTGGGCTTTAAACCCTAGAAAATAATAGGATTAATTATATAATTATTTTGGGAATAATCTTAATGCTTTGATGGTGTTCGATAACGGATTATATATAGTATACATTTTACCTTTGTTAAAATGATGGAAAATTGATTATGTGCGATATGGATCTTATTGAATAATTGTGGAAATTGTGATTTTGATACCCTGAATTAATGAATAATTGATATGATGATTGGATTATGTGTATTGATGATTGGATTATATGTAATGGATAATTGATATAATGATTGTATTTGGGCTTTACTCTAATAGATGTTGGATATTTGAATTATGATAATCTAGAATAAATCGGAAAATTGTAATAATGGATATGATTGGGGCCTTACTCTAAATGGATGTTGAATATTAGAATTATGATACCTTGAGCACTTGATCTAGAAAATATAATACTCTTTGAGGAAATTTTCCAATTATGAGAATTGGGACAAGATTAAATGTTATTGATTGTAATAAATGGATGGTGGAAGATAGCTTTTGGGATGATACCTCCTGAAAGTGATGAACACAACCTTTGGGTTTTATGCCTCCGATGTTACATATGTGAAAACGATGTTACCCGTTCTTCCCAAAGTGGTATCTGGCAACAGGGTTTCTTGGAGTACTAGTAGCAACTTTGGGAAGAGGTGTGCACACTAGAATTTGATATTTTGATGGCCAATTTTGATTATACGTGGTTGGCAACAGGATTTCCCAGGTCACGGGGTAGACTGGCAATAGGGTTTCCTGGGTCTACCATGGTTCTCTCCCACTAAATTCACTAATTGAACTTAATAAAGATAAATATGATGAATAATGAAATTTGATACTTGATTTGATTATAATGAATATTTGAGTTGTGATTATTATTTATGTAATATTATGATTGATGTTAAGCTGAATATGTTAATTGAATAATTTATGATTATCCTTAATAAAACATCATTGAGTTGATTATGCTGATTTATTGAGTTATAACTATTCTAAATAAAATGTCTTGATTGATGTTTGGGTTGATTATAATTCTTGATTAACTTATGACTATCCTCGTTGTGTCCTGGATTGGGATTACCAGCTTTCGCTGATTGTTTGTCTTTGTGTTTGTGCTGCAATGATCCATTGGGGGAGCAGATTTTTCAGTAAAGCAGGTTGCAAAAGTTGGGCTAGCAATGGGCAGTGAGGGTGACGTCTCAGATATTTCTAGCTTGTCATAAATTTTAGAATTTTATGAGATTTAATGTATAAGACATATTTTGAGTTAAATCTTAGTCTCTGGTTTTATTTTAATATTATGAATGTAATAAAATTAGCCTTGCACTTGTCGTTGTTACAAGTGCGGTGGTAACATTTCCCCAAATTAGTTTCCACAGTATTTATAAGATCCTAATAAATAATAAAATGTGAATTTTAGCAAATATATTATTACAAAAAATTGTTAGGGGTGTTACAAAAAATATGTTGTGATTATACAAGAATGTATTTTCACACACGTAACTGATAGGACTGGTACAATTGTTTTTGGAGAAAGATACCAAGATGAGAAAAGAAATATGAATGAAGTATGAAAATGTCACAGAAAAATAAATAGAGATAAGAAATAAGGATCTCCATACATTAAAATCCTTCAAGTATCTGAAGACCATTACAACAAATAGAAACCAAATTCCAACAATAAAACAAGCAAAATGAATAAACATGTTCCAAATTAAATAAGGTGCTAGAACAGGGTGCTTGATAATTTTGCTATTCCTCTGTAGATAGCAACAGCATTAGAAAATTCTATTAAATACCCTACGTCCAATTCAACATTCAGCAGAATTTATCAAAATGGGGATCAAAATCAAACCTATACTTTTTATAAATTAAAGAAAACCACATTTTTAGAAAATCAAAATCCAAAATAACTCGTACTTTGAAATCAGTGAAAGTAAAAAGGACTACAAAATACCTCATACAATAAAGAAATCGCAGAACTCATTGCTTCAACCTTGGGAGGTTCTAAAGCCTGATAATGGAAAGATATTAAAGAAAACTGTCCAGGCAATCTGATCAGAGAACATTTTTTTAATCCTAAAATATAGTTGTTTACCTCAGACAAAAATGGCTTGATATAACCAAGAGACAGTAACTTAATCTGCAGACACAATTCAACTAATGGCATTCGAAGCATCTCCGGAACCTTGATAAAAAGAATATAACCTGATAAGTAAATTAGAAGGATGGAAATAAAAAACATAAATCAACACTTGTTTTCCGTATTTCCTTCTGGAAGTCATGAAAACAGGAAACAATACGAAAACAAGGTAGAATTTTAACAATTATTAGTGAAAAAATATCAACTAAAAATGAAAACAAAAACAAACCAAACATCACCTTACCTTTTAAGCATTTCCTTTCAAAATATATACCTGATAAGGACGCATGAGTCTTTCAAATCTATGACGAGTGTACAAGCAAAAGCAAATTCCAGGTTTAACACGTCCGGCTCTACCTCGGCGCTGCCTTGCATTTGCTTGAGAAATCCAATCTTCGACCATGCTAGACAATTTCTAGTATCAACCATAAAAACAATCAAACCAGATCACAAAGAGTTATATTATCCATTCAACGCACATAGATAGTAATAACTTTATAGTTGTAATTCAAGTTCTGCAAAAGAAAATGAAATTGGTAAAACAATAAAAACAGAAGACAAGACCTCTTCAGTTTCAAAAAAACATTTTATTTACACTAGAAAGTATCCAAAAAGTAACAGTACAGATGTTAACTTTCCAAAGACATCCTGTAAAGGACCCATTTCATCCCATGTACTGCAACAAGTTTTAACAATGAGGTGAAAAACTAACATCTGTATAATCAAGACCTCTATGAACAAATTAATCATTATGCAATTGACTTTTCAAAGTTGTTAGATATAACAAGCGCTTTCATTCTAAAGCTTAAGGTTTTGGGATAGTTAATTCAAGACATGGTAACAAAGCCATTAAGACTATGTGATCTAGAATTCGATCCTTGTTGTGCACATTCTTCTAAATAAACGTTAAATTTTAATACAAGGTAGGGCACATTTTGTGCATTTTCCGTGCATCAAGCCCGAAGGGCCGTTGTGTGAGGGGGCATGTTAGATATATAATCATTCATATGCTTTCACCTAATAGTCTAAACTTTAGAGATAGTTGCTACATGAAAAAAATAGTAAAATAACTCATTTGAAAATGAGAAAGAAAACATACCTTATGTGGATTATAGCGATTCTGCTTATGTTTTCCACAGTCAATTACATATATCACATCATCTATTGTTATGCTGGTCTCTGCTATATTTGTGGCTATAACAACCTAAGAGAGGCGCAAAACATTTTTTAAGAGATTAGAATGAACAAAAACCATAATAGTAAACAACCTGCAATATACTAAGTCTGTTGAAATAGCAGCTTATATAATTAATTAATAGCCTTGATAAGCTGGAAGAAGATAGCATGCAATATTGCCAACTGAAACAAGCCCTTCCAACAAGAAGCACAAGGAGATGTTGTAGAGAATGCTTCAACAAACAAAGCAGAATGCTGGCATAAATACTGGTACAGCATCCATGGCACAAAAGGGAAATTTCTTAAGTGCACTTAAGGTTACTCAGGGAAGAAACAAATCCAAGGATTATAGACTTAGGAGCCTCAAAATATATGACAGAGGATGTTACTGTATTTGAAAAATACTCATCTGAGTCACAATAATTCAACAATAGAAATTGCAGTTGGAACACTCTGAAAGGTTGATGGCAAAGGTTCAGTTGTTGTCTCAAAGGATATCACACTCTATGTTCCCAAACTGGATTGCAACTTACCTTCCATAAGTAAACTGACACCGCACCTTGATTGAGTTACTACACTTTTACCTTACATGTGTGAATTTAAGGCTTTGAATTTGTGGAAGAAGATTGGTAGTGCTGAGGAATATATTGGACTCTGCTTCCTTCAGGGTGAGGACTCTAAGAGGCAGCCAAATAACCTTGCTTATGTAGCTTCATCCCCTAGTGATTGTAAAGAAAACTCTGTTATGTTGTGGAATTAAGTTGTAAGTAGCAAACAGAGGCCGGAAGAAGCGGACTACCGCCAGAGCAATTGAGCAAAAGTTGCCGAAAAGATGACATGAAAAAGAAATAGTGACAGACGATGCCGGAAGATGCAGGACTGCTAACTGAATGATGACATGACAATTGAGACTAAAATTGGAGTACGAACACGGTGATGAAAACAAAGGAGAGCTCCGAACTTTAAGGAACTTGCCAGCAGAATATTGACTAAACAGGTCACAGAGGATGGTATCACTCTGATATCATATTGAAAGTATAGGGTTTAGGCATCGATGGAGAAAAAGGGAGAAGACAAAATAATATTGTATATTGATGTGATATAAAAGACAAAACATTAAACCCTATTTATATTAAATAGGAGACTATAAGGAAATGATCTCCTCTTTGTATCATTGTTTTCATCTACCACTGACCTCAATTAGTTTGGGTTAAAGGTGCTGTTGATGTTGAGGAGACTATAAGAAAACAAATCATGAAATATAAGGAAATAAGGAAACTAATCCTAAGAGATATTCTAGGATATTCTAAACAATATTAAGATATAATCAAAATATTATATGATATTTACAATTCTAACAATCATCAACAATCTAGGTGAATATGTGTGTCCATAACAGACCACAAATAGTCTCTCTCTCACTCTCTCTCTCTCTCTCTCTCTCTCTCTCTCTCTCTCTCTCTCTCTCTCTCTCTCTCTCTCTATATATATATATATATATATATATATATATATATATATATATATATACGGGCTTATCGTTTCTCAAAATGCTTGAGATAATTTTATCTCCAGCTACTAAATCATAACCGTACAAAGATGGATCAAAGGTGATAAAGGAAGAGAGAGAGAAAAAGAGAATCATAACCATTCACTGGTGAATCAATTAATATAAGGAATTAAATAAACAAAACGATATAGTTTTTGCGGTGACTGGAGATAAACTTATCTCAAGTTGCCGGAGAAATATTTTTCCCTATATATATATATTATTGCGGATATTAATTACAATGATATTTCGGAATCACCTATGATATTCTAAGAAAAGCAAACATGTAGAAATCAATCGCCACTTCATTTAAAAAAGGATAAATTCAATTCAGACTTGAACACACACCCTCACGCCAATAAACAACATGCTTTTTAAGTAAAGCACTTCCAAGGCCTACTTATGAGAACCTAAGATCCAAGCTAGGCAGGCATGATTAAAATTTACCGCTAATCTTGGATATTTATAATAACCCTCACATGTACTTGCGGATTAATGATTTTATCATAATATTGAAGAATAATTAGAGAGAAAGTATAAGAGAAGAAATAAAGTCACTTTGGTGAAAAAGTATTAAAAATAACATTTAAGGGGGTAAAAATGTGGGTAGGCAAAACTACCCGAAAGTTAAAAGTAAAATGGTAAATATTACCACAAAAATATTGTAGATCAATGGGTAAAGTTGGGTTAGTTTGAAACCATTTAAGTACCAAAAGCACTCAAATCCCTCTCATTCTCTCTTCTCACCCGCGATTGTGCTCAAATGGGGCATGGGAGAGTTTCACTTCATCTCTTCCATTTCTTCAACCTATTCCCTTAGAAACAAGACTGCTCAACCTCAATCTTCATCTCCTTCATTTGTGAGTGGTTTGAAAGAAAGAAAGAGAACAACTTGGAGCCATTTTCGGACATGGCTTGGAAGGGAGGAAATCTTGGCACTAGAAGCTTGGGAACCCTTCACTCTTGCCTACATTGGAGCCTAGGTAAGATACTCTAACCCCCCATTGTGGGATTCTTTGAGAATAACATGATTAGGGTTTATAAATTGGGGATTTAGATGAAATGATAGATAAATCTTAAATACAAGAGTAGAAATGGCATGTTGGAATGTTGGATGAGTGGATTTTCATGAAAATATCATGATTTATGGTTGTATAATTGGGATTTGATGGTATGAATAGTTAGAGAGTGATTTGTTATAGCTTCCTTTGTTAAATATGCTTAGGATTGCTTCTTGATGAAAGACAACAAAAGAAATCACCATTTAGCTCACTATAGAAAATCATGGTTTTTTTGGCTATATGTCAATTTCAAAAATTTGATGGCTTGAGTAGTTGGAGGGTGATTTGTAGGTGAGTCCCTTTGTTAAATATGCTTGGGATTGGTTCCCGTAAAAAGAAAAATTATGAGATCACCATTTATAACACTTTGATAAATTGGACTCAAAATCAAGTGATATTAAAGTGTGAAAACCTTGGTTTAGTGTAGGATTCACGTTGAGTTTATAAATGTGAATATTGATGGATATGTGTTCATTGGTTATAGTGTGAAACCAAGTAAACTAGTGGAGCAAGAGCATGAATTAGATCAAGCTATGGACATTGATCAAAGCTCTTGATTGTTTTGGATTAAGGTAAGTATTAACAATGGTTTGACATGAGACTTACTTAACGAATATGTGATTAATTGTGATAATTCACCTTGAAATAGGTGTTGTGAATTGAGTTGATACGCAAGTATTTGTGGAGGACCTTGTTTGGGCTTGAAGCAAGCTTAGGTGAAAGCCACAGGTAAGCTAGGTCCAATAGAAGCAAGCCCGACAGCCAACCCAGCAGCAATAACGCAAGCGGCAGAAATCAATGGATTCATGATAAGTTCATCGCACTCCAAACAAAATAAAGAAAAGAAATAGTTAATGATATAATCAACCAACAAATTATGACTTCATTATTCAATTACTAAGATTGGTGCAGTCACAATAATTAAGAGTTCCGAATTGAAAAAAAGAATATTTATCGAACTCGAACTATCCTAATTACTTTGATATTTCTTTTTTTGTTTCTACCGATCCTTGAGCTTAATCCCCCGTTTATTCCACTGGACTCTGAGGGAGGATGGTTCTTTTATATGGTATGTTGAAAATGATTTGTTATATGTTGCATATATATGTATGTGTGTTTGTGTGCCACACAAGACGGTGTTTCCTTGTGTGAGACATAAGACAGTGTTTTCTCATAAGGTATATGGCAAGACCGTGTTTCCTTGCGTAATGCATACTTGTCATATTCTCTGACTAGTAGGATTTATTATTGCACACATTCATTGATATACATATTCTAATGCATATATGCTTTTATACTGTGATATTATGCCTGAAGTGAACCTGGGGGTGGAGGAGCCCTCCAAGGACCCCTAGTTTGCTGAGATTATCTTCTCACTCCGCGTTATAGGGATTACCATTTCAGGTACAATAGCTGATGATGCCGAAGCATTGCACGTCAAGAGGCCGGAGGAGAGATATTATCTGACCTGATAGTCATGTTTTGATTGACATTTCATTTTGTACATGACATGATGTTATTCTATTGAGATGTACATGCCATGTATTTTTTTTTTTTTGTGAGCATAGGAGGTAAACTTGCTTGCCGTGGTGTGTCAGGTAACGGGTTCGAATCAGTCTCTCTGCAAAAAGCAGGGGAAAGATTGCCTAGAGTATTCCCTTCCCCAGACACTCACGAAGTGGGTATTTGAACTGGGTCAGCCCTTGTGAGCATAGGAGATGTCTATGCCATGTTGATAGTTTATCTACTTTGTTAGTTATGCCTGCATATGTCTAGGTTACTTATTTAATTACATCTCTTTTGGTTGGTTGATGTAATCATGTAAGTAGCTCTATGGACATTATTTTGAGACCTGTTATGTATGGGATAGCCTATGCCATGGATGGATAGGTAATATGATTTATGCCTAGATTATATTAAATTGTCAATCAGGTAGAAATTATCATGGTGGAAATTATCCCCGGTGGTCCGAAATACAGACAAAATGCCGCCCGTTTTATTTTGACCAAAGAAGTGATGAAAATTTTAATACATAAGGAAAATGAAAAAGTTAACCAGTTAGCTTCCGCATTTATTATGTTTAAAATTTGCTGCGCTAAATATCATATGAATGCTAATTAACCGGCTCCAGAAGGAGCGTTACAATATTGGTTCGAGACTAAAAGGAAATACAATTCCTAATTAAGAGGAACAGCCACAGTTGATAAATTATGCATTTAAGTCCTGCTAGCTGGAGCTTTATTTGTCTGCATTCTCTAGGGGTTTCTTGTATGTCATATCATTTCTGTTTTGGTTATTTAAAGGTTTTCACTCTTTCAGGTTCCTTGATTAGTTTACAGTCTTCCCTATTTATTCTGCTACCTAACCGTTTATAATCAGAAGGAAATACAATACTCCAACCAAGTTTTATGTCAAAGGACCATATGCACATAGATGGATTGTCACTTTATCCAAGAGAAGATATGGCCAAGATGTATTTACTATGTCTCTTAGAGGCCCTCAAGTTAGCTACACTTGTATCAAGCTTGGTGCAAATGAATTATATACTAGAGCTTGTCGAGGAGAGTCAAAATAATTGTTGCATATAGTTTAGTATTTTATTTCATATATTGAACTATAGGCTGTACATAGCCTCTTGACGTGAACCCTGCACAAAAGCCACATCAAATTTGCTCAAATCGGAGTTTCCAAGTCAAATTCAGGATAGGTAAAGTATGAAACTCCTAACCCGCAAGGATAGCTCATTTGGCAAGCTGAGCGCCCAAGGGTTTGCTTTGATCATGGTTCAAACTTTGGCCAAAGCGAATTCTTGGAATTCTTTGAGATTCAAAGGGAAAACTGTCTCCCCCTCGAAGGGGAATTAGTCTCACCCTTATTCCGAGGGCAGTGGTCCAATGCACCCTCTGTTTCGATAAGAGCTAGTCTTAGGGCTATACTCTGAGGATAAGGTAGCCGGAGGAGGTTGAGTGGGGATACCTCCAAGTTATCTACTTAAAAGAAAATATGAAACTCCTCACACTCTAGCTTTCGATGAGACAAGAACTCTTGGTGGTTATCACCACGACCCTTACTCACAAAAGGAACAAGAACCAATGCCTTAAGCAGTTAAGCTACATTGCCATAACCAAGCTCGTAACTTGATTGACAAGACCTCAATTTACGTGTGCAAAGAATTATTTCAATCCAAAACCTTAAGGTGTTGGGTGATGGCCTTTTTAATGGTTTATATTATTCTCTAACACACACCCTCACATAAGAGCCCTTCGAGTTTGAAGTGTGGATATTGCACAGGCCCAATTTTTTTTCACCTTGTGCTTATTTTAATTCCACTCGAGAGTAGGGACCGGTGAGGATCGAACTCATGACCATCTAGTCATTGAAGCTCTGATACCATGTAAAGAACCATTTCAACCAAAAACCTTAAGGTGTAGAGTAATGGCATTTTTAAAGGTTTATATTATTCTTTAACAACGTGTAGCACGAAAACCTAGTTCAACTAATAACACGAATAAGGAATACATTTGCAAATTTCATTAAATAAAACCTAAACATTCTTTGTCTCTTCTTATTGATGTACGCCTTTTATAGGTCAATTACAAACCAGTCGAAATTAAATATGCCTAAAAAGAAAGTTTTTAATAACAGCGGATTACATCATCAAAGGCCCAATTGTCATAACTTCTATTAATTTGAGAATTGCAACTACTAATATGAAATAAAGGGTTAGAATTAGATTAGTGACTTATAATGCTAATTCAACATCAACATAAATTTTATCCCAAACTAATTGGGGTCGGTGGCAGATGAACCCTAATGAAAAGTATGACAAAATTGAAGGATAAAAATAAAATTAAAAGAACTATAAATAACATTAGAAATGAAAACATAGCAATAAACAATTCAGAAGCAAAATAAAAATAATAAAGTGAAAACAAAAATACATTAGAGAAAAAACAACATAAGAGAGAAAAAAATAAAAAAGTAAAAATACAAATACATAGAAAAAAATTAAAGAAATAAAGAGATAAAATAAAGAAAAAGAAGAAAAATAAATAAATTAGTAACAGAAGAAAACTAGAGAGAGAAAAAAAAGTGAAATAAAAGAAAGGAATAAAGGGAGATATAGGGGAGAAGGACTATAATGCTATTTGTAAGAATGAAATTATATGGATCAAAATCACCTTTCGCATATTTCCTGGAGGGCGTAAAAACACTCTTTTCTGTTCAGTTGATGCAACTGATGAATGCAAAGGAATAACCCAATCAGAAGACGGACCACCAAATTGGTATGAGGCCACCAACTTGTCATGTAATAGGTTTATTTCAGACACTCCCTGGCATGTCGAAGTTTAATTAAAAAATATATATATAACTATTCATACTTAGAAAAAACAGATAAACATACAAGCTCGGAGGACAACCAAATAGTCTTACAGGCAAGAATACGAGGATGGCACCCTCACCGCAAGTTTCATCAATAAAACATACAAGATCTTCAAGAAGATCGTAATCAATGACATCTTCATTCAATCTTTTCTGAATAAAAAAAACTTTGGAATGGTCAAAATAAAATCACAAATTAAGGAGTTAAGATTCACATCTTAAAAGGGAGTTACCAGATTTTGTTGGGCTTGTTCACTGTACGATTGATAATGGCTAGGAACAAAATTTGGATTAAAATTTTCTTCGGAAAGGACAGACTCATCACCCCAGGCAGATAAGACTAGATTCTTCTTCCCCCTGCTATTTGTCACAGGACCCCTCTGCAAATTCTAAAACGCAATATTTCATAAGAGGAAGGGCAATTGGTAAAAATTCTATTTCAATTCTTTATGTAAGAGTCATCGTTCAATTTTATTTTTTTTCAGAAATAACGCTAGTTCTGCAAATGGGTCATACAATGATGCTATATCAATTTTCAAACATTTATATAATTCTAAGCCACAGAATTAGACAAAGGTTAGCGGGAATGGTTAACATGTGGAAATGAGATAAATTATGCTCCAATTCAACAAAAGTAACAAGAATAGTTAATAAAGAGCTCAAATCCCAGTTCAGTAACAGTAATCTTAAGCCAGCCATAGATTACCAGGCCTTTGGAAAATGTTTCATTTGCTAAAGAAGCTGGAGAATCTGAAGGAAGTCGATAATTAATCTGATCATATACATCCTCAAGAAAGTTTGTTGTCACTTCATGAGTCCTGCCTTCCGCAGTAAGTACAGGACAATGGCCAAAGTATCTTGAAAATAAACTTGAATCAACAGTCGCGGACCTGATCATGATAGTAGCATATAAGACAAAAAGGATTTCAAGATGAAATTAAATCAACAAAAGCAAGTGTAGTGCACTAATTGTCCGAACAAAATTAGACACAGAAATACATACATTAGAATGACTTTCAGTTTTGTAGGGCTTTCAGTAGAGTGCTTCTCAATTAGATTCTTTAGAACAATTAGAAGAAAATCTCCCTGTAAAAAGTTAAAAAGCAAATATATGAGATTAACATATTTTTAAAAAACAAAAAGATTACTAGTATAGAATGTGCATAAATGGAGCATCAAGAATCCCCCTGACAGCATAAAAAGCAAAAAAATTGTAAAGAACCAATTCAACCCAAAAGCTTAAGCTGGTGGGTGAGTTTACATTAATGATTTTATATATCTCTAACACGTCACCTCACACAAGAGTTCACTGGGCTTGACGGGTGGATAATGCACAGGGCCACCTACCTGTGCTAAGAAATTCCACAAGACTTAATTAATTATTAATTAAATGAGGGGCGGTGAAGATTAAACCCGTGACACCAAGGCTCTGATACCAAGTAATGTGTCAATTCAACCTAAAAGTTTAAGCTGGTGGGTGATGCTACTTTAATGGTTGTATATATCTCTTACAAAAATCATCAGCTCATGGGAGCTCTCAAATTTGACTATAAAATATAAAGGTGTAAATTCAATGCTAGAGCAGTTCGTTTATGATAAGCTTCTATTATATTTTGTAATAATTGACAGCCATCCCAGCTGTCAGCTAGTTAGTTATGGACATACTTCTCACTATATATGTAGAGATCCCTATACAACATCAACATCACTTTTATCTCAAATTAGTTGGGGTCGGCGGTCAATGAACCCAAATAAAAAGCAAGAAAAGATTAAGGGAAAAGAAAAATAAATAAATAAATATAGGCAAAATGGACTAAAAAGGATTGTTTGAAAAAGGAAATTACAGTCTATCCCTCCACAATGTAGATAACTTTCTTTCAATTATCAGATTATGAATCTCATGTTCTATCTCTCTATCTTTCCTCTCTGTTCGATCATTTTCTTTCAGTTCTTGAACCCTAATAAAGGCTTTGTATTCTGATTGTATGGGTTTGGGCTGGGGGGTTCCTTACCTGGCCACGATCACCCAATCTGGAGAAAATGTTGATTGGGCAGCACATTCAGATCATGAAAATTGGACATGATGAGTTTTCAAGCTGGGTTTGGGTCACACTTCCAGTTGGCCTAATCTGATGCCAGATAATATTTTGAGGCAATTTTTTTAAAAGAAGGGTGATAACTGATAAATTTTAAGGTTCATATAATTTTTTTAAAAAAAATTATGCTGTAAAACATCTTAAGTTTTAGATTCTTTTAAAATTTTATGACTTAACTACACATAATACCTAAATTTATACTTTTGTTTAAATATTGAATAGGCCCAGACATAATCGAGCCATGATTGGGTCTAGATCTAAAAATTTGACCCGTGACTCAACTGCACCAAAGCAGTACCATCATCTATGACTTCAACATCACTACTTCGTTGTTGAGTCCCCTAAACATTGGAGCTCTTTCTTTGGATACTCTTTTCACTTATCTTAAGATTGACGCTTCAAGTCCAGACATAAGATTGATGATCCAGTACCCACAATCCTCCTTCCAATCGTGTTTGAGGACACGTCCAGCGAGGTTTTCCACCAGTGTCACCAATGTTCAACTCATCGCCGTGTTCTGTTGAGATATATAAAATCATTAATGTAACCTCACCTAATAGCTTAAGCTTTTGGTTTGAATTGGTTCTTTACAAATAGATATTTATCATTCTTAGCTTGCTAGTAAGCTCTTGAAATCTATCTGAAGGAAGTCCCTTTGTCAATACATAATTGACGCCCAGTGGGAATGTATAAAATGGTAATCAACCCGCTATCAAGTTTCTCTTTAATGAAATGGCGGTCGACCTCAATATATTTAGTCTGATCACATTGAACTGGATTACAAGCTATACAAATAGTGGACTTGTTATCGCATAGCAGCTTCATAGGTCCCTCACATTTTATTTTGAGATCATCAAGTACAATTTTCAGCCACAATAACTCATAAATGCCTTGAGCCATAGCTCGAAATTCAGCCTCTGCACTTGATCTGGCAACTACATCTTGTTTCTTACTTCTCCAAGTCACCAAGTTACCACAAAGAAACATACCATAACCAGTGGTAGAACGACGGTAAGTCACAGATCCAACATAATCAGCATCAGTGTAAACTTCTAAAGAGAGATCGCCATCACGCAGGAATAATAGTCCTTTACCAGGAGTGGCTTTAAGATACTGAAGAGTTTTCTCCACTGCCTGCATGTGTTTCTCCTTTGGATCGTGCATAAACTGACTGACAACACTAACAGCATAAGCTAGGTCTGCTCTAGTATGAGCCAGATATATTAGTTTCCCAACTAGCCGTTGATATTGTCCTTTATCAACTGGAGGACTCTTCTTCATAACATATCTTGTGATTCTGCTCAATAGGACTATCCGAGGGCTTACACCCAAGCTTTCCTGCTTTTTTTAGAAGATCAAGAACATATTTCCTCTGACTGATAAAAATTGCTTTGTTTGAATGAGCTACCTCTATCCCTAGGAAATATCTCATTTTCCCAAGGTCTTTAACTTCAAACTCAGAGGCTAGTCGTATTTGCAGAATGTCTCTCCACAAAATCATCACCCATTATAATAATATCATCAACATATACAAGGAGCACAGTGATCTTCCCCTCTTGGGAGTGCTTAAAGAAAATAGTGTGATCTCCTTGACTCTGTTTGTATCCTAAGGTTATCATAACCTTGGTAAACCTCCCAAACCAGGTACGAGGTGACTGCTTCAATCCATACAAGGTCTTTTTTAATCTACAAACTTTATTTTCTCCCTTCACAGAATCAAAACCAGGCAGGATTTCCATGTAGACTTTTTCTTCTCACTCACCATTAAGGAAAGCATTCTTCACATCAAATTGATTTATACTAATCAAAGGGTACTGGGTGAGGTTACATTAATGATTTTATATATCTCAACATGTTCTCTACCAAGTTTAGCCCTTATTTTGTCAAATATTGCACTAGGTTGTCATGTACATTTACTTAAAGGCATTCAGGTATATTGTGGTTTGCTTATTGGCTTTTGTACTCTAATCTATGACTTCTTCCCGTTGAGATTGTTGTTTTTGGTGCTAATCTCCTCTTTTGTTCTTCGTTTTAGCTTCCATTATATGGTTTGAATTGTTGTTTACCTGTACACTCCATTGTTTGGCTGCTACTTGGCCCCATTCCCCTATGTGACGCAAACCAGTCAATGCTTGTCATGTTGTTCACTTCAGGCCAATGATCATTCCAATGGTGATATCTCTTTCTGCCAACAATCATTGCAGCAGTCAAATGATTATAAAAGTGGTGACTTTTCTTGCCGCATTCCAAAGATTACCTATGTTGCCCATGCCTCAACCAGTACCAGATTTAATTTTCATGTTTTTGGGTATCCAAAAATTTTCTGTTGTTTAAAGCGTCCAAATGTAGTTTGAAAAAAGATTGGTCCTCGTTGTGCTTGATTGTTCATCAGAAAATTTCGATAAGGTTCATGATCATTCCAGTCGCCATGCTAAGTTGTCTCTCCAGTAATACTCATCTCTTCAACATCTTTGGAGTTGGCTTTCAGCCATTTTTATGGAGCTCACTTTATATTTATGTTGTTTTCTTTTATAAAGTGTTCATTTGTAACAAGCATAAAGCTTGGTATTAGTGTCATGTAATTCAACCCCAAAGCTTAAGCTCCTAGGTGAAGATAGATGAATGGTTTTATATTATATTTCTAACTCACCCCCTCACACAAGAGCCCAACAAGCTTAAAGCATGGACAATGTACAGAACCAATTACCTATGCTAAGAAGTTCAACAATTAAATATTTTTTAGAAGAATGGGAGCATTAAGGATCAAACTCCAGACTACTTGGTCATTAAAGGCTTTTTGATATCATGTCAAGCAACCAACTCTCCCAAAAGCTTAAGCTGTTAGAAGAATGGTTATATTTCAAATAGTTAGAATATCTAGAAAATATTTCATAATATATTCATTGTATCTTAAAATATTTTAGTGTATCTTTTCATTATATTTTTTAGGGTTAGTAGTCTTATTGTGTTAGTGAGTTTGGGCTTGTACTACTAATTCTCAATAGTACTTTACCTAATTATTTGTATAAATTGGACTATTGGGTCATCATTTTGTATTACATCAATATACACAAAAGGATATTATTAAAAGTATTTCTTTTTCTCTTTTCCCCTTTCCCTACCTAAAACATATTTCAACAATTATCAATGGTAACATCACCGTGTTCATAAAGTAACCTAAAATCTTATGCATGGCATCCAAAGATATCTTACAAAGAACTTCACACATCTATTAGCCAAGCCCTAAATAATGAGATCTGCATTTCAGCATAAGATTCACACAAATGTTTTGCATAACATCTTAATTGATTCAACTGACCAATAAAGACCTCTCATGAACTTCATCAACTATAACGTGAGTGATGCCAGACAAGTTTCTGTCCCCCTGTAATTTAAAAAAGGAAAACAAAACTTAATATTCAACAAATGAAAAGAAAATATAGCTTAATAACGATTTAAAAACAGCATGAGATAATAAGTTAATAACTACAATATGTAGCATAGCAAAAAATACTTAAGGGCTTGTTATGCTCAGGATGTCCTAATACAAAAATTATGACAAAAAAGTAAACAGCAACTATTTCTTTATAGAGGCTTCTAGGATACTGCTACACAACCAAGAGCTCTTAAAAATTCAACATTTCATTTTCAAACCATTTTCTTAGATAACCAAGATTTATCTTAGAACCTTGGTGTGGCTAAATCAACACAAAATAAGCAAAAACATTTAAATAACTGTTTACATGTTTAGCATCACCATGTGATGTCATTTAATAAGCATAAACTTAAAACCAACAAAGCCGTTATGTTTAAGTAAAGATATTTTACTTTTTTGATCTGCGTAGAAATCCGTCATTTTTTCTCAAAATAATCATCACTAACACACTTAATATAGGCACCTACATTATTATCCGCAGAACCATAAGAAGACTCATAAATTATAATTAAAAACCATTATTGCAAGTGAACTGGAAATACAACAACAAAAGCCTTCTCCCACCAGGTGGGGTCAGCTACATGGATCGAACGACACTGATGTGTTTGTCAAAAACCTAGTCTTTGAAGAGGCCTTTAGATCTAAGTCATTTATGAATTATAATGGTTTCATTTAGAGTTTTTCTTGGTCTTCCTCTACCTCTAACTATTTGGTTGTCCCCCATCTAATCAACTCCACATACTAGGGCTTCTACCGGTCTTCTTCTAACATGGCAAAATCATCTTACATGCAATTGTACTATCTTTTTCCCAATAGGTGCTATTCCTACTTTCTCTCTCATACATTTTGTGAGAATTCTAAAAGAAAAGGTTTCATTGAAAATTGTATTGCAATAAGGAGAGGATACCTACATAAACACACACCATGTGTGATTGAAAAAGGAAATAAAATAAGAAAAAAGGAAACTAATCAATCCTAAATAAAAATGGAAATAAAATTGATCCAATTGAATGAATCCTATCAATTAGGGATTTGACAAAATCTCTCAATAAATGGAAACAATCTTCAGATTTTCTACACTCCCCCTTCAAGTTAGGAGGTATATGTTGATCATTCCCAACTTGCCAATCAGGTCTTCTGTAATAACCCGAAAAAATTAATAATAATAAATAATAATAGTGTATACCCTTATGTATATCATTATATCATATTAGACAACTTGCCTTTGGCATAAGGTGGTGTTATAGGAATAGGCATTCACGTATTTTTATGTTGCAACTAGTTGCCATTAACCATTAATAGTATGTCATTATTTGATTCTAACGTTAATTGATGGTAATTTTAATTTGTAACGCTCATCATTTATTTTAAGTTATCATTTATTTTTATTATTTACTTATGTAACTATTAAGATATGAATTAATGATAATTAAAGTAATTATGATTATCATTAATAATTTAACCGTTTTAATAATACCTGCAATTAAGGCCATTTTTTTCCATTACAAAACCTCATCTATAAATAGGAGTTTAACCTAACAAATCAAATCATTTTCATATTCTCTCTAATTCCCTGCATCTATGTATTTCCTTCTCCTTTTTCTTCCTTTCTCCCAACTGTGTTGCAACTATTTTTCCCCTTAGCTACCAACTACGCTTTCCCTTGTAAATCACTCCTCCAGACGAAGCCTTTGAACACGGAGTTCAGGTAATCCTAGGTTCTATATATATAAATTTGTTATGGGTAATCTTAATCTGTAGGTTAGTTTTTTATATGAATCCTAATCCGTAGGTTAGTTTTAAATGAATTTTGGAAATGTAATTCTAATTCGTATGTTAATTTTCTATGGATTTGGATAGCGTAATTTATTCCCTATATCATCACAGGTTGGTTATATGTTAATTGTTTTGGGAATTTTATTGTGTTTAATCTTAACCTCTAGAAAATCATAGATTAATTATATATGAATGTTGTTGGAAATTTTGTTGGGTTTAATCTTAATCTCTAGAAAATCACACGTTAATTATATATGAATTTTCTTGGATATAATCCTAATTCCTTAATGATAGTAGGTTGAAGTGTTAATTGGTTATGTGGCATGAATCTTACTTTTGATAGATGTTGGATAATTGATTATATATGGCATGAATCTTACCTCTGATAGATGTTGGATAACTGATTATCTTTGATATGAAACATATCTTCGATAGATGCTAAATAATTGATTATGTGTTATAGGAATCTTTTGATAAATGTTGGAGAATTGGTGTGGAAATCGTGATACTCTTTGAGAAATTTCTCAAGTACGTGATTTGTGAAAAGATTGCATTTCCCTAATTTGTGTGTGATAAGATAATAGCGGGAAGATAACTTTTGGTATGGTACCTCCTGAAAGTGATGAACAAACCCTTTGGGCTTTATGCTTATGATGTTATATGATGTGAAAATCATGTTCATCCGTTCTTCCCAAAGTGGTACCTGGCAACAGGGTTTCCCGGGGTACTAATAGCAACTTTGGTGGAGAGTGTGCACATTAAGGATTTCAAATTTTGAATGTTTTGATGATGACCAAATTTGATTATATATGGTTGGCAACAGGGTTTCTTAGGTCAAGTGGATAGGCTGGCAACAAGGTTTCCCAGGTCTATCATGGTTCTCTTCCCACTAAAAGAAACTAAATAAAATTAAAAATGGAAATTGAAGAAAAGAAGAAGAGTTTTGTTTGAATAATACTTTCTTAATTCATTTAGAGACTCAATGAGTCTTTTTTATATTGAGTACATTCAACTACCTCAACTACTTCAATAAATACAACCACCAACTACTTCAATAAATACAACCACCAACTACTTCAATAAATATACAACTACCAACTACATCAATAAATACTATCTAGAATATTCTACAATATTCTACACTCCCCCTCAAGTTGGGAGATATATATTGATCATTCCCAACTTGTTGATCAAATTCTCAAAGGTTGGCTTAAGTAATCCTTTGGTGAGGATATCTGCTGTCTGTTCCTTGGTAGGTATATATGACAAGCATACACTACCGTCTTCTAATTTCTCTTTGATAAAGTGACGATCAACTTCCACATGTTTTGTTCTGTCATGATGAACAGGATTTTGAGCAATGCTGACAGCAGCCTTATTATCACAATATAATCTGATAGGTAGGGAATAAGAGATCTTCAACTCCTCCAGAAGCCTTCGTAACCAAATTCCTTCACAAATACCATGGGCTAGAGCCCGAAATTCTGCTTCTGCACTGCTTCTTGCAACAACAGTTTGTTTCTTACTTCTCCAGGTAACAAGGTTTCCCCAGACATAAGTACAATATCCTGAAGTAGATCTTCGGTCCATTGCAGAGCCAGCCCAGTCCGCATCTGTATAGATTTCAATCATCCTTTTTTGCCCCTTTTTAAAGAAAATTCCTCGACCAGGGGTATTTTTTAGGTATTTGAGAATTCTATAAACGGCACTAAGGTGTTTTTCCTTAGGAGAATGCATGAATTGGCTAACCATGCTCACAGCAAAAGCAATAGCAGGACGAGTGTGAGACAAATAGATTAATTTCCCCACTAGTCTCTGGTACTGCTCCCTATCAACATCTTCCCCGTCCTCAACTCCCATCTTGATATTAGCTTCAATTGGAGTCTCTGCCGGCTTGCACCCAAGCATACCTGTTTCTTGCAATAAGTCTAGAGTGTATTTTTTCTGAGTTAAAGAAATTCCTTCCTTACTCCGAGCAATTTCCATGCCAAGGAAATATTTGAGAGATCCAAGATCTTTTAGTTCAAACTGGTCAGCTAAACATTTTTTTAAAGAGGTTATCTCCTCGCTATCATTACCAGTGACAATTATGTCATCAACATAAACGATCAGAATAGCAATTCTTCCTTTGTCGGAGTGTTTAAAAAATAAAGTGTGATCAGTCTGAGCTTGGGTGAACCCTCTTCCCTTAACAGCTTGAGTAAATTTCCCAAACCATTCTCTGGGAGATTGTTTAAGTCCATAGAGAGACTTCTGCAACTTGCACACAGAACCATCCCCTTTTTCAAAACCAGGAGGTGGATCCATGTAAACTTCCTCATGTAGATCACCATTCAAGAAGGCATTCTTAACATCTAATTGTTGCAATGGCCAATCAAGGTTGGCGGCAAGAGATAGCAGAACGCGGATAGTGTTAAGTTTGGCAACAGGAGCAAATGTCTCCTGATAATCTATCCCATGAGTCTGAGTAAATCCCTTGGCAACTAATCTGGCCTTATACCTATTGATGCTATTGTCTGCATTGAATTTTATTGTGAACACCCACTTGCAACCAACAGTTTTCTTTCCTTTAGGTAATGTCACAAACTCCCATGTTCCATTTTTTGTCAATGCATCCATTTCTTCTAATACTGCATTCCTCCATTTTGGGTCATCAAGTGCTTCTTGGATATTTTTGGGTATCCTGGTACTATCTAACATAGTGTTGAAAGCACGAAAACCTGGAGACAACTTTTCATATGAGATATAATGGGAAATAGGATGAGCAGTGCAAGATCTAGTACCTTTCCGAAGAGCAATAGGCATATCAATGTTGGTTGTTCTAGTACATTCAAGTGGGTTGCTAGAACAAGGACTCGAGTTAGGATCCTGGCAGTCTAGAGCATCTTGATGTGTTTTGCGCCTGCTGTAAAATTTTCCCCATTTTCCAAGAGGATCACAAGGAGGATCATTAGACTCAGGTATAGTTGCTTGATCAGAAGGAGGATCATTAGACTCAGGTATAGTTGCTTGATCAGAAGGAGGATCATTAGAATCAGGTATAGTTGCTCCCCCTGTTTCCTTCCCAATAACTCCCCCTGTTTCCAAAGGCCAAGGTAAGACAGTAGCATCATTTGGTTTCCCAGGCTTATCTTCATCCATACCAAGACCTATAGACTCCCCCTGAAGAGAAGTCGGGGAAAAAAAGGATTGTGTTTCATAAAAGGTAACATCCATGGAAACAAAAACCTTACGGAGAGAAGGTGAGTAACACTTATAACCTTTTTGATTTGGGGAATATCCTATAAAGACACATCTGATGGATTTAGGGTCATGTTTGGACCTTTGATGTGGAGGAATATGCACAAAAACCACACAACCAAATATTTTGGGAGGAAGAGAAGAAAGAGCACTGAAAGAGGGAAAAGATTTAGTAAGACAGGATAAAGGAGAATGAAAATCTAGTACCCGAGAAGGCATCCGATTAATGAGATAACAGGCTGTCAAGACGGCTTCCCCCCACAGGTATTTAGGGACATGCATCGTGAATAAAAGAGCTCGAGCAACTTCAATTAGATGTCTATTTTTCCTTTCAGCCACCCCATTTTGTTGAGGGGTGTTAGGACAAGAACTTTGATGAATGATTCCATGCTGGTTTAGGTAATCTCCAAGAACTGAATTAAAATATTCAGTACCATTGTCTGTTCGCATAATTTTGATAGAGGTCTGAAATTGAGTTTGAATCATAGCATGAAAGTTTTTAAAAGTGGATGCTGCCTCAGACTTATCTTTTAAGAGATATACCCAACATACCCTAGAATGATCATCAATGAAAGTAATAAACCAACGAGCACCCGAGACATTTTTTTCACGAGCAGGTCCCCAAATATCACTATGAATCAATGTAAAGGAAGAAGATTCATGATATTTCTTAGGAGAATAAGTGACACGAGAGTGCTTTGCAAGCTGACAAATATCACAGAGAAGGGAGCTTGGCTTTTTATTGATAAATAAGTTCGGGAATAATTTCTGGAGATAAACAAAATTTGGGTGTCCCAACCTACGATGCCATAACAAAACATCATTACAGTCATCTGATAAACATAGAGAGTGGTTCGAAAAAATCCTCTTTTCACAATGAACCTCTGTAAAATAGTAGAGCCCTTCTTCCTCTCTAGCACTGCCAATCATCATCCCCGAGTCCTGTTCTTGAAAGATACAAGCATTTGCAGAGAACTTAGCAACACAATGCAACTCAGCAGTAAGTTTGCTAATAGAGATGAGATTACAAGTAAGAGAGGGAACATGAAGTACTGAGTTCAAAATAATTTGCTCAGAAAGTTTAATGGATCCCTTTCCCGCAATAGTGGAGAAATTCCCATCAGCTGTTCTTATTCGTGATGGGTGGTAGTAAGGGGTATAGGAGAAAAATAAGGTTGCATTACCTGTCATGTGATCAGAGGCCCCTGAATCAAGGATCCAACGATTACTACGTTCAACATGGAATGCCATACCTTTTTGAGCAACATGACTGGTTGTGTCAGCATGTTGAGACATCAATTTATGAAAAGACGAATTTTCAAAATTTTCAGCGTCCATGGCTTTCTAACAACAGGTACCCAGAAAAGAAAAATTCCTCCAAATACGATTTTGACCCTCAAAACAGGAAGAGGGTTGCTCGCCAAAGTCAATGAATGAGAGCAATCTTAGCTACAGTAAAACAGTAATTGCTACGGGTCTTCTGTGGGTTGCTCGGAATTTTGTTTTGAACCTAATGGTGGCCTTGGTTTCGTGGTTGGAGGTGGCTAGGTAAGGATTCTGGCTTGGGCAGTGGCTAAAACGAAAAAAAGGAATAGGAAAATGACTTAAAAAATAAATCAGAACGGGGAAGAGACTGGAATATAACCAGCTCTTCATACCATGAAGAAAAGAAGAAGTGTTTTGTTTGAATAATACTTTCTTAATTCATTTAGAGACTCAATGGGTCTTTTTTATATTGAGTACATTCAACTACCTCAACTACTTCAATAAATACAACCACCAACTACTTCAATAAATACAACCACCAACTACTTCAATAAATATACAACTACCAACTACATCAATAAATACTATCTAGAATATTCTACAATATTCTACAGAAATGAAATGTCTTGATTGATGCTTAGGTGGATTGGGATTTTCATCTTTTTACTGATTGTTTGTGTTTGTGTGTTTGTGTGTTGCAATGATCCTTCGGGGGAGCAAAGACCCTCAATG
>JAVKPL010013530.1:0-73515 GCA_032173675.1 Gastrolobium villosum | reverse complement strand
AATTTAGTAAAGATTTTACCAAGTCATAGTAGTGAAAAGATTTACCTATATGACGCCTTTATCTACCAATTTCTACTTTACACGTAACATAATTTAAAATTATAAGCATGCATATTAATCATTTTTTATTAGCAGCACGTTAATCAATTTGATATATGAAACACAGCATAATCTCACCCTTTCTTTACGAGAAAATAAGGTCAACGCATATCACTTTTTTATATTAACAAAGGGGTTTGAGGCAACGGCGGAGCCATAGCCAGCATTTTTTTTTTTTACTTATTATATAATTAATTATAATTAACTAAAGTAAAAAATTGTAATTTAGCACCATCTAAACAGAAAATCAAATACTCAATACAAAGTAACAATAAACCATCTAAATGCAAACAAATAATAAGGAACATGTGTAGTATGGTTATTTTTATGTTTTACCTTTTCTTATTTTTTATCCTGTATATATTTTTTCCTGCTTTATTCTAATCAGTTATGTTATTTATTCTTATTACTATTATTTTTTAAAAAAAACTTCTAAACTTAATCACAAAAATAATTAGTTGACCTATTTCTAAAACTTAATCACAAAAATTTTACGATAATGTCTGGTTCATTACTTATTATGTTGTGGGAGGAAAGTGAAATTCTTATATTTGAAATGTTTACCAAAAAGGTTAGTGCATTTTTATATGTTGGCTTTGATATATAATCAACGATAATTGTTCATTTAGATAACTATGTTAGAATTCATAGTAAATTCTTTCTCTCATAAATTTGTATAATTATGATAAATATTTTGATAATTTAATATGTCAAATTTTTTGGGACCATCTAAATTTTTGGGTCAGCTCCGCCACTGGTTTGAGGCTCTCCAGCGACAGAAATTGTTTCTCTTCTCCCGCAAACCATAATGGGACCCACCATTTTTTAAAAAAAATAAAATAAAAAATTAAACAAAAAATATTCTATGTTTATCACATAAGAATACACTTCTCCTGTGAAAGGAGAAGTGTTTTCCCCATTAAGGGGTTTGAGGCTCTCCAACGACGGGAATGGTTTCTCTTCTCCGGCAAACAGCAAACCATAATAGGATCCACCATTTTTTAAAAATAAATAAATAAAAAACTAAACATAAAATGATTCTGTGTCTATCACATAAGAATATACTTCTCCTGTGAAAGGAGAAGTGTTTTCCCCGTTAAGGGGTTTGAGGCTCTCCAGCGACAGGAATGGTTTCTCTTCTCCACAGACAGCAAACCATAACGGGACCCACCATTTTTTTTTAAAATAAAATAAAAAACTAAACAAGAAATGATTCTGTGTCTATCACATAAGAATACACTTCTCATGTGAAAGGAGAAGTGTTTTCCCCATTAAGGGGTTTAAGGCTCTCCAGCGACGAGAATTGTTTCTCTTCTCCTGCAGACAACAAACCATAATGGGACCCACAATTTTTAAAAAAATAAAATAAAATAAAAAACTAAACAAAAAATGATTTTGTGTCTATCACATAAGAATATACTTCTCCTCTGAAAGGAGAAGTGTTTTCTCCATTAAGGGGTTTGAGGCTCTCCAGCGACGGGAATGGTTTCTCTTCTCCCGCATACAGCAAACCAAAATAGTAATATTATTTTAAGTTGGTATTCTTAAACGATGAAGGATATTTTTACTATTAAAATTTTCTACTACTAACTTACTACCTATCTAATTACACCATTGAATCAAAAAGAGAGAATGCTAAAAAGTTTTTGAAAAAAGAAGAAGAAAATATTGATACAATGATGATTAGATAAATAGTGAGTTAGTAGTAGAAGATTTTAATAGTAAGAATATCCTTCCTATTGTTAAACTTTGTTGTACCAAGGGCAACATTTGCAAGTAAATTGACAAGGAATTGGATTCTCCTTTGTTTGAATTTTATAAACGACTAAAAAAATAGGCGCTGGGGCCTAGGAGAGCTTTCTTAAATGAATTCACATTCAATTCAGATTAGTTAAAGCTTAAAGTGACAAACGAATTTCAAGAGTCTTAGACAAAATAATATAAAACAAACGAAACCTTGAAAGTTTTAGATAGGCATATTGTTTTTGTTTAGATGAACAACATTATATCATCTGCAATTTGAATTTAAATTTTTACGCTTACAAAATAGTGAAACGCTCAAGTATTTTTGTTAGAAATATATTATAGCATAAAATTATTGATTATTGATTAGTCTAAGTTAATTTTTTTTGGGAGAATTGGTTATTTAATATGATTTCAGAGCATCAGTAACCGAATAGTCCGATTATTATCGCCTAACTCTCAAGTCAAGTAGATAGTTAGGTAAGCCTGTATGGGATATATTAAAAATATAATATATAAAATGATTTATATGCATTCACCTAATCACTTAAGTTGTTGCGAGTTTTGGTTGCATGACAATTTCAACGTTGGAGCATTTTATAACAATGTGTTAAATATTTAAAACCGTGTTGATATGAGAAAAAATATTAAGTTATTAAACTTTTTTTTTTCAAACATTTTAAACTCTCCTAACGGATTCTGTTAATTATTTTCTTGATCGTCAAATAAAAAATAAGATATTAAATACCTATAGTTTCATTTAATGTTTTTTTTATTAAGTATTAAGAAGATGGAATATGTTTTAAAAGAATATAACAAAAATCTTAAAACAATGAGTGAGTATATTTGTTGTTTACAAAAAATAAAATAAAAAATAAGTGAGTATGTTTGTTGATTTCTGAAGTAATAAGTAACTCCTTTTTTTAGATAATAAATCATTCTTTTTACTTTATATTTATTCAATAACTATCCTTCTATTAAAAAATTTATTTATTTCTTTTCTCACTATATGATATTATTATTTTAAAAAAATGATATTTAGATATTAAAACAAGTTTAAATGCACTCACTAAATATATCCTAATGTTTTTTTTCATAATTTCAACTCAAAAAGAATTTGTACTTTACCCAAATTATAAATCAAAATAAACAAAGTAACAATATTATTTATGGGAATAACATATATCCTTTTAAAGGATATAAGCTTATATCATTTTAAAGGATAGATGTTTTTCCCATTATTTATATACTATTCCTATTACGTCATTTTCATATCACTTTTTAATGATAAAATAAAATGAATAAATTTCTTAATAATTTTTTATTTTTCTATATAAATATAATAAAAGGTTTAAAAAAAATCTCATTTGTTGTAAAATATATGTCATTTTAAAAAAGATAGGTACCTTGAAATGAAAATTGTAAGGGCTAAGTAGGGATGTAAATGGATCGAATGGTTTGTTAGGAGCTCAAGGCTTTACTTGCTTTAAGTTTGATTTGGCCTGACTTGTTTAATAAATAAAATGGGTTCAAAATTTTAAAAAAAAAATTGTTTAAAAAACAAGTTCAAACGTAATTTAACGAGGCTTGGCCTGGCCTGGTATATATATATATATATATATATATATATATATATATATATATATGGGAAAAACATTTCTCAAGCTACCTGAGATAAGTTTATCTCCGGTTACCCAAAATTACGTCGTTTTGTTTATTTCTTTCTTTATATTAATTGATTCACCTTTGAACGGTTATGATTCCCTTTTTCTCTCTCTTCCTTTATCATTGTTGATTCATCTTTATACGATTATAATTTAGTAGCAAGAGATAACATCATCTCAATAAGCCCTATATATATATATATATATATATATATATATATATATATATATATATATATATATATATATATATATATATATATATATATATATATAGGAGGGTTCTTTTGACTCTAGGGTAAGACTTTTAAGTCTTACTCCCCATCTCAGTCGTTGATGGACGAAAATCAACGGTTATCATTTATAGTGTAATTAATAATTAATTAATTAATATAACTTTCTAAACTATAACCGTTGGATGGACGAAAATTAACAGCTAGGATGAGGAGTACGACTTATAAGTCTTACTCTGGAGTCAAATGCTTCCCATATATATATATATATATATATATATATCTATATATATATATATATGAGGTAGGATCCTTTGACACCTCATCTGAGAGCCATTAGATCAAAAAAGATCAATGGTGTCACATGCTTACAAATCAGAGTCGTTGATTTTTTTTGATCTAACGGCTCTCAGATGAGATCAAATTTGAAATTTGACACCGGTGTCAAAGGATATTACACACACACACATATATATATATATAGGGGGTTCTTTTGACTCCAAAGTAAGACTTATAATGATGGACGGAAATCAACGGTTGTTGTAATTAATTAATTAATATAACTTCTTAAACTATATCGTTGGATGGACGGAAATCAACGGATAAGATGGGGAGTAAGACTTATAAGTCTTACTCTAGAATCAAATGATCTCATATATATATATATATATATATATATATATATATATATATATATCACTGAATTATTAATTCTATTTTTTTACTATTATCTATTGGCATATATTATTATAATAATTTTAGATGAGCTAAATTAAACTCAAGTCAAGCCTTTAATTCTTCATAAATAAAACAAATCAAGGATAAAGTAAAACTTAATTTTTTTTTTCTTTCAAAAATTGTACTCGTTTAAACTAAAATTTGACTTGCCTTATACTAATGATACGGTACGACCGATGGTGGTTTATTTGGCATGGGAAAAGGCATTAGGAATAGGGATTAACAATGACGGCAGGGATTATTGGCATGACATGTTTAGTACGTCAGAGAATCTGAAACAAATTAAAGCTGAAAAAAGGATCACTACGTGCAAGGAATACGTAATATGATCTATTTATCTTTCTCTTCACTACGTGCAAGGAATAAGGACTAAAGGATCACTTTCATTATATTGTCGTCTCCCGTTGGGTACCCATCACCTCAACTTGGCTTGTTTCTTTGCTCTATTTTTCTTTTTTTTTGGTAAATTGTCTTTGCTCTTTAGTCCACAACATAATTTTGTATAATGCACAATGTAATAATTTTAGATTGTGCATTATAAATAAAATATAATATAATGCACAATGATAATGACTAAGTCATTATTTAGAGAAGGGGGGGGGGGGGGGGGGGGAGGGGGTTGTGTGTGTTAAACTAGAGAGCATATGGCTAAAACTAGACAGCATAGGCTACCTTGAAATATATTATTATATAAATTTTGTATAATGCACAATGTAATAATTTTAAATTAGGAACTAGAAATTGACAAAATAACTTAATCAAAAATAAAATAAAATCATAAATTATAAATTATAACTCAATCACATTAAGTGATTACATGAAATTTATGTTTCAAAATAAAAATAAAAATTTTTGCAATAATATAGCCAAATAAGGCGCATATAGAGTGAATGAATGACTATGTAAAGCCTCTATTTCAAAAGAATGAAAACATAGCAATGGAACAACAAACAGGATGCGAGTTAGTGGGTGAAGCTCGTATGTTCGAAGAACGAAAACAAAGTAATGGAGTAATCAATTAGGCTGAATCATTGGTGTTTTTTTAGAAATATTCTAATCAGTTCATTGCTTCGTAACTAATCCGATTCGGGACGAGTCCAGAATTAAGGCTTTAAACCCCCCCCAAAGGTGGTACTGGGAAGATTCGAACACATGCTCTCATCCCCACCTGCTTAGCTCTCATGCGCCAACTGAGCTACCATCATTTAATAAGAATTGATGAAAGAAAAAAAAATGAAAGAATTGTTGGATCGTGTGATTCGTATTAGTGATAGGGGGAGGGGAGGGGGTTGTGTGTGTTAAACTAGAGAGCATATGGCTAAAACTAGACAGCATAGGCTACCTTGAAATATAGTATTATATAAATTTTGTATAATGCACAATGTAATAATTTTAAATTAGGAACTAGAAATTGACAAAATAACTTAATCAAAAATAAAATAAAATCATAAATTATAAATTATAACTCAATCACATTAAGTGATTACATGAAATTTATGTTTCAAAATAAAAATAAAAAATTTGCAATAATATAGCCAAATAAGGCGCATATAGAGTGAATGAATGACTATGTAAAGCCTCTATTTCAAAAGAATGAAAACATAGCAATGGAACAACAAACAGGCGAGTTAGTGGGTGAAGCTCGTATGTTCGAAGAACGAAAACAAAGTAATGGAGTAATCAATTAGGCTGAATCATTGGTGTTTTTTTAGAAATATTCCAATCAGTTCATTGCTTCGTAACTAATCCGATTCGGGACGAGTCCAGAATTAAGGCTTTAAACCCCCCCAAAGGTGGTACTGGGAAGATTCGAACACATGCTCTCATTCCCACCTGCTTAGCTCTCATGCGCCAACTGAGCTACCATCATTTGTTATTATTGGTGTTTCTTTAGTTCCTTTTAATTTAACAACTTACGGTCATTTGACTTTTCAATTTCTTTTATAAGAATTGATGAAAGAAAAATAAAAAATGAAAGAATTGTTGGATCGTGTGATTCGTATTAGTGATACAGAATAATATTGATTCATATATGTGTCTTACGATTCAAATTCATCTCTATAACTATGCTTGTGGCAAGAGAACCTCAAGATGAGGTAGCGTTAATCATTCTTGAAGATTGAGTTATACGATTGTAAAACACTTGAATATACTGCTTGATGTGGAAAGTATGATAAATTTTTTGGAATCCAAATCCTTTTACACGGTAATACTTTATTGAGCCACTACAAAAATTCAGTTATTTTATGGGAGTGATATTTGCAAATTGTGACGGTTTACTAACCTCCACAAATGTTGCACTTTTTGGAGTTCCAAACCCCCCCACGGATATTGTATTTCTGGAGGTTTACTAAGCTCCACAATATGTTTGATTTTCTATGACTCATAAACTCCCACAATATTTATCACTTCCTAAAGGGCCCATAATTTATTTTTTATTTTGACAGGTTTAAACCTTCACTATTTGTCACATTTTATGAACTTTAGACTGCAAGTTTAAAAAGATGTTGGAGTATTCTTTTTGTTTGATCTCTTATCATTTCCTTGAAAACAATTACTAAATACTAGTTATCCAAAAGCAACACTATAGCACACCAATCATAGTTCAAATTCATGCTCGCACTTGGTTAATACTTTTTTAAATAAGTTAAAGTATAAATACACTCTAACATACATTTACTATAATATGAAATCATATTAATGTCTAGCAAAACAAAAACCTACATGGAGTTCTCTTATCTAATGAAGGGCATAAAGGCATTCATAGTATAGTATGTCTCATTGTAATGGTACACATTCACAAAAGATATACGGTTGATTCAATGTTATGTAAATGAGAGAGAATAGGAAATTTACAATTATCCACAAAAAGAAAACATAAAATAAACTCATCTTAAAACTCAAAAATCCATGAGTCTTTAATGATGCACATATCACTTTACAGAACCCAAAATCATAGTAAAAATATTGAATTCACATAACTCAATTCAATGGTGATTACTATCTAATTAAGACCTTCTGTGTATTGGGATAAATTATTCACTCCATTCATCTTATGAAAAATCAATTTATTGTACCCTTTTAGCATGCTTAAAAGAATGAGGCACTTAAACTAATAATATAGATTTAACATTAAAATAAGCATATGAAATCATTACCACTGGAGTAGAAGCAATACCAAACAAGGCACCCAACTCTAGAGGAATTCTTCTTTCCTTCATTTGTATATATGCAAGCATTACAGTTTGTAATGTCTTAACACTCTCCTTAGATGCTCCTAACTTGGTCTTCAATGAAGTAATCTCTTCTTTCAACCAAGAACTTTTAGCTGAATTCGTACTTGAAAAAGTAGAGCCTATAGGATTGAATCGTCCACTTGTGGGTCCAAATGCAATGCTAGAAAGACCACCTATGCCTAAACCATGTACATGGCCAGAGTGCTCTGGTTCAAAAACTTTTGCAACAAAATCATTTGTTGAAATTTCAAGAATTTGTGCTCTACTTTAATACTTCAATATCTGGTTCTTAACATATAAAAAATTCATGAATCTAACATAAATTTCATACCTTACTCAACAACAAAGTTCATACGTTGAATTGTTGTTCCTAACATTTTTTGCATTGCCAAATGCTTTTAAAACAGGATTGGATTGAAGAAGTTTGAATAAAAAGCAGAATGCGTAATAACATCCAAAATTAAATTCCTTAAGCACAATGCTTAAACTCACTCTCTGAATTCGATCCATTTATTGAGCACCACTTGTCAAACCAGAAAACTTGGAATGATAGTTATTTAATAACTTCCTATCAATATTGATGTTACATGGAAAAATTGGGGGGAAGAAACTTATAAGCATGTTATTCTAATAGAACAACCCCCAAGATAATGACATTGGTTGGCTTACAATGTAAAATTTATGTGCTCTGTGATTTAGTGAATTTATAAAGCAGAACATTAAAGTGACAACTTGAAGGATTTAACCAACACTACCACGAGATAAACAATAACCTTAAAACGTAGTTTTACAACAATTAGTACCTTTGTCCATCATTCAATTCCATAACTAGGAGATCACGTATAATATAATATTTGTCTTCTAGTTCAATAATAAATTTTACACCACAGTAGTATGTGAAATAAATTTAACAGTTGACCAATTATTGGACAACTTCAAGGAGATTACAAAGTTTGAAGGAAATTCCAAACTAAGCCACAAAATCATTCATATAAAGGAAATAAGCTCTAGTTTTAATAAACACCAACACCAACTTTGATTTGAAAAAATGTAATATAAAAATAAAAAATTGTGGTGCTACCATAACAAATGCATATAATCACAAATTCATATTTCAGACCCCAAAAAAAACCAACAAAATAGAATTATCTAATCAAACCCTTATTAATTTTCTCTTAGCCATCATAGTTATGATTTGATCACATGAGAAAACAATCAATCCCTTGAAATGATCCTGTGACATTCAAGATTATAATATAATAATCACATATCCTTAATGAGATGGCGTTTATCATTTATCATTGTAACTTATCTTATTGACCAAAGGAGAAACAAACCGAAAATATATGCATACCTTCTTTTTTTGTTTAGGTATTCCTAAGAAGAAAGGATGCAAGATAGAGCACAACAAAGGAGTCTGGAAATCTGGGCGAGGAATGGTAAGATGGACAGTGAAAAAGGGTAGTGTTGACTTGTTCGTTGGCTGATGCAGCTTTTCCTATGTGTTTGTTTCCAAAAAGTAACCTACCAGAGAAGTAGGTAATGTTTAAATACAAACCATTTCAACCATGTTTTACAAAAATCTCTGAAAAACTAAAATACATGAAACTCATAACATAGTAACTACTACAACTGGACAAAACACAGAAAATTATGAAAAACCATGCTTAAACAGAGTAACAGAAATCAAACCAACATGACACTAGAGAGCTAGACCATAAGCTTCCAATTATTCAATAATAAGAAAATCAAAGAAAATATATACCACTAATAGCCATATATTGAAAATTCCAATGAAAGTGTTTGGGCATTTGATTTTCAGACTAGTATGTAAGATACAATAGTATCTTTGATGCGAGGTATTTCAAGATCTTAGAGAGAAAGAGTAAAATAAACCTAATTATACATGCATTACTGCCAAAAAATCAAAAAGTAAAATAAACCCTAACAGAGAAAAATAGTGAGAACTTCAGAATCATAGAAAAAAAAGAGACCTGAAAACTTCATCATCTTTCTTAAGTTTGCTGACTTCGGGGAAGAGGTTTTTGAGAAGAAAATCGTGAAGAAAAGCAAGGAGTGAGTTAAAGCTTCAGTTAAACCCTAGCATAGTGTGAAAATAGCGTGGAATTAGAAAGTGAAAAATGTGAAAGTAGAAGCAAACATAAGAGTATATTGAAAATGTCGCCACAACCAAGAGCACAAGAGAACGTGAAAGGAAGATCGTGGAGAAGGAAGTGCCGCCCATAGAGATCATGGTTAAGTGAAAGAGATGAGCATAAGAGGAGTGTGACCAAGGTTAGTAATAAAAAAAAAATTATTTTCTTTGAAATAATTTGTAACAAATAAAAAAAAGTGAGGAAATCAACCAAAAATATTGAAAATTAACCTAAAATTTCCTAGCAGTCTATAGCCCCCGTATTATTATATAAATCACTAGAAAAAAAAAAATTAAATATTGGGGGTCCCAAACCTACTAGAAATTGCAACATATGGGGTTATTTTCTTTTACCCTTACAAAATGACCTCTAATAAACACATATTTTTGCAGTGAGGTTGAGCCCACGACCATCTCTTGACTTTATCAATGTTGGCTATAAGTCATACTTCACATTAAAATAATGACTCTTGTTAGCTGGATGCAAAGAAAGTCATCGAGGGTGAAGGGAGAAGCGTCATTGGGACCACGGAGGCCTAGTTTTATTGTAGGCCTCGAGTTTATTTTATGTTTCTCTTTTTATTAAGTTTAGGCTTGGACCCATGAATAGTTATCATTACTTAAAGTTTATAAGCCTATTATTTCTCCTTTGTAAATAAAGTGCTTTTTATGGAGTGTAGTGAAAAAAATATAATGAAATATTATTGAATTAAAAAAAAAGAGGAGTTCAAATTAGAGGACTATATGTATTTTCTATGTCATTTCTTCGTTTGCTGGAGTGGAATGGATTTAATGTCTTTTTTTTTCTTTACGTGATTAAATATCCTTACGCTTACTACGTTTTTTAAATGTTGAATTACTTGAGAATTTGGGTCTAGGTAGGGTGTTAAAATATGTTTATGACATGTAGGTCGACTCGCAACGTGAAACAAAATTTCATGTTCGCGTTGACCTGCAAAAAAAACCTATGTCGTATTTGTTTTAATAATTTATGTTGTGTTGCATGTCATGTCGTGCCAATACGAATTCGACTTATATATATTTTTTAATTTCAGTCCATTTTTTTATCAATTATCGTTTTGACTTATAGTTTGCATGCCATTCGTATTATGTCATATCAATCCCTAAAAAATTCATGTTATGTTCGTGTTGAAAATTCTGACACGTATAAAAATTTGTGTCATGCCAAATTCGTATTGTATCGATCCATTTTGACATACCAGAGGATTTGCTTGGTTTTTTAGCAGAAGTCCCTCGTTGCTTGTAATGGAGATTTTCAAAAAGAGTATAAATCATCGAGATTATAGCTATAATTATAGGGACATGATATTGTGACACCCAAATAAAGTTACGACCAATGTTACGACCAATCATCTCACCGTTAGATTGGTAGTAGCAATCCGACGGTCCTCGTTGATCTCTTAAATAGCCCCTCTATATTTGTTTCTCTCTCCCCCCTTCTCTCTCTCCTCGTTGACAACCATACACTCTGCCACCGCCCGCCGTCCATATCCTCTATCTCGACGTCCGATGGCGCTGCCTTCCTCCGTCGCGCCACCGCCGCTGCATCCCGCGGAGAGCTTCGTCGAATACACGAGCTAGTGTTCGATTTTTACAACCAAATTCGATTTTTACCAGATATACCAGGTTCGATTTTTCTGATTTGCCTGATTTACCGATTTAATTCAATTTTTCATAGATTATTAATTATATTAATGGAATGGAATGGTATATATGTATAAGGGTTCGATTTTTACAATCAAATTCGATTTTTACCAGATATAGCAGTTTCAATTTTTCTGATCTGCCTGATTTATCGATTTAATTCGATTTTTCATAGAATTATTAATTAATTAATGGAATGGTATATATGTAGAAGCGTATATTTATCAAGGGTATGCAGAATATATATTTTAGCAAAACTCAAATATGGGCGGTGGCGGGCGATGGCAGAGTGTATGGTTATCAACGAGGAGAGAGAGAAAGGGGAGAGAGAAACAAATATAGAGTGACTATTTAAGAGATCAACGAGGACCGTTGGATCGCTACTACTAATCTAACAGTGAGATGATTGGTCGTAACATTGGTCATAACTTTATTTGGGTGTCACAATATCCTGACCCATAATTATACTAAAAAAAAGTAGTGTATGATTATTGGATGGTCCAAGAAAGATTGTTTACAACTTTACATTATTGATCCAAATGTTGCATTATTTGTTAGAAAAGTTGTAGTTTTATCTGTACAAAAGTTTTAGTATTGTAGGCGTTGGGCAGAAGTATGAAAGGAATGTTACGATATTTATAGCATTTTCATTTAAGGGTTTTCGTTTGTCCTTTAACATGACACAACAAAGTTTCCTACACACACAACATTTTGTGGGGCCCACACTTTTTAAAACAAAAATAAATAAAAATTAAGGCACGCAAAATGAATCTCTATAACATTACACAATAACTTTTCCTACAACATAACTTTTATAAAACCCTTCATTTAATCTGTGTTAGTTTTAATTATATTCTCTCCTTTAAACCTCGTCATATTTTCAGTAGTTTTTTTCTTTTTCTTTTTTTGAACATTATTATGAAAATTGAATACATAACATAATATAAAGAGTAAACACCCTTTTTAGTCCCTGAAAATATTCACGAAAGTCTTTTCAGTCCCTGGCAATAAAAAAGGGACAAATTGGTCCCTGAAATAACAAAAAATTGGTCACGTTCGTCCTTTTGTCAACTCTACCGTCACGGCTCAACTAACGGTGCCCATGTGGCACGGTAGTGTGCTGACGCGGTTTGCAAGAGGGGCCATATTGGTCCCTTATAAAATGCACGGGGCCCTTATTGGTCCCTGATACAATGCTTTTGCTAGACCATACTCTCCTTCTCTGCCATGCCTACTGCCACGATTTTTCTTCCTCCCTCATCCATGCCTCCACGTTATTTCATTAACACTTTCTGTAAAGCAATTTCTAATATTTCAAAAAAGTAAAATGAAAAAAAAATCAAATACCATAGAAATGTTGGATTTATTGATTAATTCACAGGCAACAAAAAGAGAAAGTTCATCCATAATTATGCATTGAATATAGCTTGTAAACACATTAAGACCAGAGATCCTACCCCTTAATTTGGTGCTTCCAGAATGATGAGTTAGCTTCTTGCCCACGTAGATAACTGATGGGAATTCTTTTCTACATTCAAACAGACATTCAAATTTATTCCTTATATCATGTACTGCTTCCTTAAGATTCATTCTGCTACTAGCAACCGGTGTAGTTCCAAGACATTCACTGCACTCTTCTTTTGTTTCTTCTGCCTCAGACCCCACAACTTCTCCCGCCTCAGACTCCAAGTCAGGTTCTGTTTCTTCCTCATGTTTGGTTGATAATGCATCTTCATTAGCATTTAATTGTGTAACAATGAAAGTGCCATTACCTGAGCCATATCTCATCCCAGTTTCCATTACATTCTGATCAAAAGCTGACACAGTTGAACTTTTTTCGCTTGCATCTTCTAAATCAGGAATCCCTTCTCTTTTCCTTACTTCTCTTTCTCATACTTCTCTTTCCCGCTCTTCTTTTTCCCTTACTTATCTTGCATCGTGATCATAACAAGACAGATGTGCGTAATCCTATGTTTTTGGTATCTGAGGAGTAGGTAAGACAGGGGCATGAGTGTGTTGGGTTTTTCGTGCGTGACAATGTTACAGTTGTAGGCTGAATGACTTATTTGCTTAATCTACTCTTTTGCCCTGGAATAAACTGAAGACTTGGAGTTAAGTGTTTTTTTGAGTCGTCTGATAAGCTATTAATTCTGTAGATCCTGACTCAGTTATATTGCCGTGAAAGAAAATTTGTACTTATCGTGGTTCTACAATAATTTTTCCCCTGAACATTTCTTTCGTTCCTCTCCAGGATAATTAGCAAAGTAATTGGCTTTGTATGTACTGTAAGCAGATAATGAACTTTAAGGGATTTATTATGTTCTCCTTTTTTAATGACCGTTTTCTGTATTTGAGGTTTAAAACATGCATAAGATTTGGAGAACTGGTTACAGTAAATAATTTTCTTTCTTTCCTTGAAGCTACTATGTTAGTAGTTTGTTTGAGACAAGTAAAACACATGCAGAAAAAAAGCTTAGTTGGCACCTAGTGTCTGGATGCAAAAACATCGCTTACCATTTTTAGTGGCTGTTTGATAAAGTGAAGATGTTAATTAATAGATACTCAGTAAGAGTATTCTCCTTCTTGTATCCAACAAACAAAAATAATGGTCTTGAACAACATTGAATGTTTTTGAAGATGAATAAATAAGATGAAATCATTTTGTAATTTACTATTTTATTTAATTGTTAATTACGGCTTTTACAACTTGACATATCAATTCATATCTTTGTTTTACCCCTCATTTAGTGCGTGGTAATTACTCTCGCTTTCCTCAAAGTGTTCTTAAACAACTCTTTTCTATCAACCATGGTCCTATTATCCTTTCTGAATGAGGGAGGAGTAACGTGGAGGCATGGATGAGGGAGGAGAAGGAGGAAGAAAAATCGTGGCAGTAGGCGTTCAAGCCGCGTCAGCACACTAACGTGCCACATGGGCACCGTTAGTTGAGCCGTGACGGTGGAGTTGATGGAAGGAGGAACGTGGCTTCCCTTTTTTGTTATTTCAGGAACCAATTTGTCCCTTTTTTATTGCTAGGACTGAAAAGGCTTTCGTGGATATTGCCAGGGACTAAAAAAGATGTTTACTCTAATATAAATTACCCATATCTTTCATCAAGTAAATCAAAAATAAGATATTTTTATTATAAAATATTTCTACTATCAATCTATTATTATTTTAATATAACTATAATTTCCAGGAAGTATATTAAAAAAAAATCAATTAGAAATTAAAAATCAACGGTAATTAAATAATAATAAATTAATAATTGAAATATTTGGTAGTCGCTGATTGTATTGTATGCATGTGTCGTAAACGAATCGAAATCGCTCAACTTGCATCCAATGGCAATAAAGTTGTCAGTGCGTGTGTCATAAACGAATCAAAATCTCTTCCATTTGCACCCAATTGCAATAAAGTGAACTGACAGAGTCCAGGTAAAAAGGGTCTAGAGTGGGTACCACTATTCGGAAGTATGAACTAATCCCTTGCCCCCTATTTATAGGTGATATCAAAAGAATTTTAAAAGTAAATTAATTCGTCATAAAGTTCATCATAATGTATAAGAAAAGAAAGTAAAATAAAATTAAAATTTAATAAAAAATATTTTTATTATTTCTAAAACCCTAAAATCCTCCGTTTTATTATTTGATAAATTAATATTTAAGAAGTTTTTTTATTTTATTCATAAAATCAAAGCATATTGCAAACCTTTTTTTTTTTTTTTTGATAACAAAGCATATTGCAAACCTTTAAATATAAAGGACCTAGTAATGAAAGACCATGGGCAATTATCGAACATCTTTTTGTCAATAATATTCTTATCAAAGAATCAACTTCATTAGCGCCTAACAACCTACTTTAATAAACTACTAATTAATGAACCAGATGTACTATTTTTATATAAAAAATATGTAAGACAATTGTCTTACTCTTTCCTTCATAAAACTATCCATGTGGATAGTTAAATATGATTAATTTGACAATGTTAAGTGACATTGTAAACTTCTAAACTTCGTGCTAGACAACCTCCCAAACAAAAAAAAAAATTGCAAATTCTTTTTGCTTTTGACTCAAAGTGCATTTTAAGTAAAGCAAATAAAAAAATATGCATCATCTTTTTGTTTTTAATAAGAAGTTGTAAAGCACCAAACGTATGGTGGATGATTATAAAACGAATTCTTTCAAGTCAAAGAAAATTTGACCGTTAAATACTACATTCAACAGACATATAAGAATAATGTTGCACAAATGGTATTGTTATAATTATTTTTTAATTATGTATTTTCAGGACTATATAATTAAAGAAATAATTTTAATATTATAATTATATATTTCCAAAAATACATAGTTAAAAATAAGTTGTAGAATGATAGGACATCCTGTGTTTATCAAAAAATAAAAAAAAATGATAGGACATCCTATACACCCTTCAACGAAAATACGTTCATTAAATAGGAATCAAATAATAATTTATACATCATGGCTGAAGATAAGAAATTCCAGTGCCACTAAATTTTAGCACCAAAAAAATAAAAATGCCATGTTAATAATAGTAGGGAAAAACTACTCTTATACTACATGTGACAAATTTATCTTCTATACACCCTTCAATAACTGTGTCACCTTTTTTTTTTTTTCAGGTGGTGGAGTCCACAAATTTATCTCTATGACATGACATAACTTATATCCTTTAATATGAGAAAATCCATAATAGTATCCTATATATAGATAAGGATAATAGTTTTCTTATGTAATACGAGATAATTATTATCTTCTATAGACTCATTTATGTAAGTGAAATCCACTTTTAGAGGAAGAGAAAAATAAAATGAGACTTATCTTAAGTTTACATGTGTAGTAGATAAATTATTTTTTATATAACAGAAGAATAATAACTCCCCTGTAGAATAAATAGGCAACGGCAAAGGAGAAGACACGAAAAAGTGGAGGGGGTAGTGACCTCACGTGAGGGAGAACAAAGAGTCAGAAAGCAATGAGATATAAAGGAAGAGAATTGAGAAAGGCAAGGAAGAGAGAATAGGGGCCATCACATCCTAACGATATCGCGTATCCCATTGCTTTGTTACAAAAGCTGACTCCACCACCACACACACAACTAGACAAGCTCCAAAGTTGAAGCCTTTTCAAATCAATGTGGCTTAGATAAATAAAGATCCTGCTAGAAATCGAAGTGGATTCCATACACCAACTTCAATGCATGCCTGCTGCAGCAGGGGTCATCATCAATAGCTCGTAGAAATTTTGAGGTAAACACAACTACTAAGAATCTAACATTTGTTTGGAATCTTTGGATACTTTGGTAAACTTGGTGTTTTTTTCTTGGGACAAGATTTCTTTTGTTTGTGCTCGCGGGTCCAGGACCTTTTTGAATGTATACCCATATCATTATATCATGTACGATCTTTTTAGTGTAACGGGGTGTTCTTTTGTCCCTCCCTCTGTTCACTTAGATTTTTTTGTGACTAAATAATGATTTATGTATCTTAGTATTTATTTGGGGTTTGCATGCTAGGTGCTTGAGCTTCTTGCAAAATAGAAATAATCTCATTTTTCCTTAATAGTTGTTTCCTCTCCTTGTTTAGAGAATAGTATGACACTGATCTTGTTTCCAAATTTGTCATGATTACTTTGGACAAGTTAACTTTGGAGTGGCTTGGGTTCGGATGAGATACATATTCGGTAGAGTCGTTAAAAATGAGTCAACCCATCGTGTTGGCTTGTAATCCGCAAAAAATGAGTCGGGTTGGGTTGTAAAAAAAAAAAACTGTCAATCCGAACCAACCCGACTCGTTTCAACCCGTGAAAAAATGAACCAACACACGGGTCAAATGAGCCACCTCACGGGTTGAGTTTTTTTTTTATAAAAAATACAAAATATAATATACAAAAATGGACAAAACTCACATCAGTTAAGTGATTCTGATTGTTTCTTGATGTTGATGTAAATTTGTTGTGAAGAAAATTCGAAATTAAAATATCTTGCTTTTATCTCTTATTTTGTAACCCTTTGTTTAAGCTAATGAAAACCACATAACTGGTGCATTAATATTACAAGGTCATTTAAATAGGCTGAAAACGAGCCAACCCGCGAGCAATTTTCGAGCCAACCAGCGAGCCAACCCTAACCCGACTCGGGTTGGGTTGGATTTTTTGGCTCATTTTTTTTCGAGCCAACCCTAACCCGACTCATTTTTTTCGGGTTGAATGCGGGTTGGGTCGGTTGAGGCCGGGTTGGCCCGTTTTGCCAACCCTAATATTTGGGTGTTGTTTTGGAGTTCATAGCTTGTAAAGAATTATTTTAATCTAAAAATTTAAGTTGTTAGGTGATTATTATATTAATGATTTTATATTATATTCTCAAATACACTTTCTTATACAAGTGTTTATTGGGCTTGAAGGGTGAACAATACATATGTCCATTTCAAACAAAAAGTTTAAGTTGTTAGTGATGGAAATTTTTATTTAAGTGGGAAAATATTAATTAATTAGTTTTGTATTTTAAAATTAATCAGATTAATCGATATTCCAATTGTATTATTTTGACTATCTCATTGTGACCATATCGAGTTGGACTTATGACATCTGTTGGTATTGGGCCTAGCTGGACAATAGTGGTTGGCTTTAGTGTGATCCTAATTTTTCGTGATAGGTGGACTCAGTGGATACAAACTATTTAGAGGATATTTGTCTAGATCCCTTCTCTAACCTATTTATATTGCGAAAAGTACATCTCGTAATTTGTTCAGTAGATTAGATGACCCAAGCAGGAATCCTTATTCTCGAATTATTATTATGTATGGTGTTTTATATATTATATGTGTATTGATCCCATTGAGGTGTCATCATAGAAAAAATTCCTACATTTGGTATCAAAAAATGCATGTATGATTATAAGACCCACAATTTTTTTATAAAAATAATTCAAAATTTGCATATAGAAGTTCATGATAAGATTTCGTTAGGAATTTTTTTTTTTTTTTGCTATTGATCTTGGAAACCAATGCATGTTTTCATTGAGTAATTTAAGAAAATTCAAATATGAATTTCTGGGTTTTATTATATGAAACTGATGAAAGTTTCAATATTTCTTTATGGGGAAGGATATTATGACAATCAAATTGTGTTACTACCAAGTGACTACAAATCAATCTTACCGTTAGATCGATTATGTTGATCCAATGGTTATTTTTATTTTTATTTTTGTATGTTCATGATTTTCCAAATTTAATACTTTATATTTATTTTCATCTTTGTATGGTTATGATTTCTCATATTTAATGCTTTCACTTTAAATATGGGGAATCATGACCATACAAAGATGGAAATAAATATAACCGTTGGATCAACATAATCGATCTAACGGTGAGATTGATTGGTAGTAACATAACTTGGTTGTCACAATGTCCTTCCCATTTCTTTATATCGATTTAGTTTTAGTGATATAAAATGAAAAATACTTTAGGGGTTTTATTCCCTTTTTGATTTCCCATTGTTTTATGGTGTTTTTAACACAAAAACACAATTTTTTGAGCCAAAGAAAAATCACTACCTATGGCTTAAAAAAAAAATCAATTTTCAAACTTCAAAAAAAAAAAAAAAAAACTTAGATTTTTGCATTTTTTTTTTTGGTAAGCGAATTTTGCATTTATTGTTATTGTTCGATTCTTTTTGAAAATGTCATCAAGATATCAGTATGCCAAATTCTTTATGTGTTACTGTTTTGATTCCTTTTTAAAAAGACATACCTGTTCTTTTGCGTATTAGATGCATTACTATTTCACAATTTCAAAAATCAAAATTGATGTTATGGTTTCACAATCATAAGTTAAGTTTTTTTTTTTTTTTGTTTCTCAAGATATCCCCGGCCGACCGTCAAAGACTAATGCTTTCAAGGCGGGAGATCATATCAAGTGAGTAAATCTCTCCCAACAAGGCATTTTCCATACACACTGCCAAGAATCGAATCCCTATCAGCATGCTTAAGAAACCCAGCTATTTACCAACTGTGCTGCTTGGACTTTGTTGGTCAAGTTATGTTACTGGATTTACTGTTTCACAATTTATTTTTATTTTGAAGTTATGTATCGTGAAACATGCCATAACTATTAGTGATTTTGCTTTTATTTAGTGTAGTTATTCCGTGAACATGAATATTGTTTCGTGGTACTTAGTTTACTTGAATTTCCTTTAGTCGCTTTGTATGATTCTCTGTTAACGGTAAATTCGTCATTGTTACGGTTTATTTGATGATGTGAAATCTGTGTCGTTGGAATGTGTACTGATATTGTTATGGTTTGTTACATTATCGTTGGTTGAATTTGTTAAATAATTTTTTAATTTTATATTCAACAATCAATAAAGTGTTATAGTTTGTTACGTTACTTGGGCTATATTATTGTTTGTGGGGGGTTTTTTTGTGATGAAAAGCACTAAAAAAGGCACTATTTTTTTGAGCTTGGATGAGTTTCATCGGAGGAAATCTGTTTAAAAACAAGCCTAAAGAAAGAAGAAGACTCATTTGGTGTGTTATGCAAATCCCAGTAGCGATGTAAGGAGAGTGTGTCCTCAATTTTAATGCCAAAATTCATAAAATTTTAACAGCAGGATCCTTGGAATATTTGTGAATTGTTGGTGTATTTTTTGCAATTTTTCTAATGTATTATATATTTTTATGGAATTATTTCGTATTACTTATAATAAGGAAGAGTGTGCGCATTCCTCTAATCAAAAATTCACCAAATTTTAACAGAATTATTCTTATAATATTTATGAATTTTTTATAAATTGTTTGTAATTTTCTCGGCACATTATGTATTTTTATGGAATTATTTGTGTAGGTTGGGGGGGGGGGGGGGGGGGTGAACATAATAACAAAATTCTCTATCCATAATAACAAAATTCTCTATCCCCACATTTCAGGGGCCCTTTTCAGGTACTGACAGTGCAGGAGCATCTATTGGCATGAAGCTATTGTAGATTATCTTTTACTGCATATTGTTATTGTTGTTATTTATGCATTTTGATTAAGAGATGTCTATGCCTTTTGGATATACCTACGTTGTGTGTTTAGAAAGCATGTATAGGGCATTACATATGACGTATGTATTTATTTTACTTGACGTCATGTTGTATATTTGATTTGTAGTTGGTGATACGATTTATATATTTAAACTAAATGATTGGATGAATCAATGGATTTGTTATGAACCTGTACGAAAGGCCCATATAATCGGCCCACTCGAACAACCTGGCGACATTCAAACTCGGCTACAGGTAATCTCAAAGTAACGTAACGGGTTGCATTTAAGACGTGTAACGCATAGCACGTTACCATTCGGTAACGGCCGACCAGCTGTAATGACCACCGCGTCATGACAGCTCAGATCCACGTGCGAACCCTGTATAGCAGCCCCTATAAATGAAAGGGCGATTCGACGGTAAACACACACTCAATTTCGACCCACGATCATCACTATACTATGACCACAATCACACACTTTACTTAGTATTCAACGATCAAGCTAGGTTTAAGGGTATCTTTACAATAGATATTCCTGAACAAAAGCAATACGATCTAGATTAATCCGTCAGCCAAGTTGGGCTGAACATTCCTGTCTCTAAGACAGAACATTGGCGCCGTCTGTGGGAAACCGAACCCACTGATCAAAGATGGTGGTCCACACGAGAAGCAACAGCCAGCAAAATCCACCGCTGAATCCGGTTTTGGAGGAGGTAAATCAACCCCAAAATCGGCGAAACGACGGCGCGGACCACGATCACGTCCATCTCAGCGAAGACGTCTCTGACACCGCTTCTACCCCTATGAGGCAAGAATGGAATGAATCAGACACTATGGTTCCAATAAGGAACAACCCTTCCTTGCCTCCTAGGGAATTAGCAGGGAATATCGCTCAATCGATAGATCCCAAATCACGGGTGGCCCAGAGCTTGCCGCTGTTCTACAACGAATGACGGAGATGGAAAAGCGTAGTAACCTTCAACGCCAGCACGACCTCCAAACAATGCGTGATGAACATCTGAGAGGAATCCGTGATCAAGAGCATCGATTGAGAGGAATAATTGAACCCCGGCGAGATGGAGGAAGAGGCCATAATGGCAATAGCCAGGAAGGAAATCACAATCCATTTCAACAGAACCGGGCCCAAAGAGCAGGACCTAACCCAACACATGTTGAGAACAACACAACCATGTCAGGGAAAACCACAATTCCACCAACCACAAATCAGATCCACCAGACGGGAGCTGATATTCAGAGGAACCAGGAAGAGTTGCATCCTGATAAAGGAAGGCACACTGAACCTGGTTCGTATAAAAGAAGGTATAGTCGGGGGCAGTACAATAATAGCCCCTTCACAAGTGAGATACTGAACGCTCCTTTCCCGGAAGATTTTGATTCCGCACGATTACCAAAATATGATTGAAGCCAGGACCCGCAGGTTCACATCGATGCTTTCGACACGGATATGTATATCCGAGGGATAGATGAGCCTCTTATATCTTGGATATTTGCCATCACCTTAACTGGGGCAGCACAAACATGGTTCTCAACCCTCCCTGCCAATTCAATCAGCTCCTTCGAGGAATTCGGGCAGCGCTTCCTACTTAATTTTGCCACAAGCAAAAAGCACCCGAAATCCGAGTTCGCGCTCGGAAAAATACGCCAAAGTCCAGGAGAAACCCTCAAAAAATACCTCAATCGATTCAAAGATGCTGCCTTGCAGGTGCCAAACCTACCGGAAAATGTCCATGTTCACCTCATTGTGGCCGGCTTGGACGGAGCTTCAAGACTAGCCAAATCAGATTACAAAGATCCAGTAAAAACACTAGAAGAACTCAAAACCCGATCCAAGAAATACTTGGAACTCGAGCAAATGGAGATAGCAAACGCTCAACCAGAAGAGGGAAAGGGGATAAGCCCAAAAGAGAAGAATTTGGTGCCGCAATCAAGAGATCGGGCCGACTTCAAGAAAAAAAAAAGCAGACCCCAAATTTCCGATTCCCGAGATCGTGTTGGAAGGTATGACAAATACACACCACTGAATGCTCCGCGCTCTCAAATATGGAGGGAAGTAGCCATGACAGAAATGAGGAAGGTGGATAGACCCCGACCCATATTTAACAGAGGAGGGTTGGACAAATCCAAATACTGCGCATTTCATGATGGGCCCGGTCACACAACTGATCAATGCTGGGATCTCCGAGATGTTGTAGAAAAATTCATAAGAGATGGCAGATTGCGACAATATGTGATCCAGACATAGGGATCTAAGAATAACAAAAGAAAAAGAAACAGAAGTCCAGCTCCGGATAACAAGGGCCCGTAGAGCAAAATCCCGGCAAAGGGATCTAGTCATGAGGAATTTCCGGAAGTAGCCTTCAAGTGTAATGTAATCAATAGGGCTCTTGGTGGAGGCGGCGACACGATGAATGCTAGACGGAAATACTTAAGGGAAGTTCTCTCTGTTCGAGATCACCCCACTTTTAAAGAAACCCAAAATGCACTAGATCCTCCTTTGTTATACTTTACAAAGGAGGATATGCAAGGAGTAATGCCGGGACATGTAGAGGGTCTGGTTATTGCTGGGACCCTAGTCAATTTCCGGTTTAAAAAAATCTTCGTAGATGCAGGAAGCTGTGCTGACATTATATTATGGGACGCATTCAAAAAAACGAATCTCGATGAGGAAGATCTCCGCCTTTGTAAAACAATGCTGATAGCCTTTAAGGGACAACACACCACTCCAAAAGGTTATATAGACCTGAGGTTGACACTAGGAACAAAACAAGCGTTCAAATTAGAACGGGTGCGGTTCATCGTAGCCGACTTTCCATCAGAGTACAACATAATCTTAGGAAGACCAACAATACATCACTGGGACATGATGGTTTCCACCAAACATCAGAAGATCAAAATGGTGAGCAGTACGAATGACATAATCACCATTTGTGGTGATCAGAAGGAATCACGAGGATGTTATTTCAACACAATCAAAGAAAGCAAAAGCGGACCTTCAAACCTTCCTCGGATTCATCCTGGAGATAAACATACAAAACATATAGCTTCTCCACACCAAGGAAAGTCGGTTAACGTTGTGGAACTCGACATGAGGGAGGAAACAATTCCACGACTAGAACCTGATGGAGAGTTGGAAGATTTATTACTGGGGGATGAACCCGGCCAATACACACGAATTGGTAAATCCACTGATCCCCTACTCAAAGTAGAGATTGCCAAGTTTCTCAGAGGAAACAAGGATGTCTTTGCCTGGACTTCATCTGAAATTCCGGGTATCGACCCAAAATTTTGTTGTCAGAAGTTGGCAGTCTATCCGGGCTCAATTCCAATTTCACAAAAAAGAGGAAATTGGGACCCGAACGTCAACAAGTCTTAGAAGAACATGTCAAGGAACTATTGGAAGCTGGTTTTATCCGGGAAATTCAATATACAACATGGTTAGCAAATGTTGTGATGGTGAAAAAACCAAATGGCAAATGGAGAGTTTGTACTGACTATACGGATCTAAACAAAGTCTGTCCCAAAGATTCTTATCCCATGCCCAACATAGATCAGCTGGTAGACAACTCGGCGGGTTTTAAGCTTCTATCCTTCATGGATGCATATTCAGGTTATAACCAAATTCCAATGTATCCAGAAGACCAAGAAAAAATATCTTTCATTGCCGAAAAAGCAAATTATTGCTATAATGTCATGCCATTTGGATTGAAAAATTCAGGGGCAACATATCAAAGAATGATGAATAAGGTCTTTGAAGATCAGCTGGGAAAAAATGTCGAAGTCTATATTGATGACATGATTGTAAAGTCCTTCTGCGCTGCCACACATATCTAGGATTTGGAGCAGACCTTCAAAAAACTCAGGGCGTACTACATTCGCCTAAACCCGGCTAAATGCGCATTTGGATTTCCTGCAGGAAAATTCTTGGGCTTCATGTTAACTCACCGCGGGATCGAGGCTAATCCCGAAAAGTGTAGGGCTGTTCTAGACATGAAAGAACCACGAAACAAGAAGGAAATGTAGCAACTAACAGGAAGAATAGCGGCCTTAACACGATTTCTACCAAAGTCGGCTGAAAACGCCCTCCCATTTTTTAAGCTATTGAAAAAGGAGGCAGTAGAGGGTTGGAATCCAGAGTGCCAAAGGGCGTTCGATAAGCTGAAGCAATGTTTATCAACCCCACCAGTACTGTCAAAACCCGAATTGGGAGACATCCTAATCCTATACCTGGATGTAGGATAAGAAGCTGTAAGTGCGGTCCTGATCAAGGAAACTGATGAAGGCCAAAAGCCGATTTACTTCATCAGTAGGGCGTTGCAAGGCGCTGAGCTACGATATCAAAGGCTGGAAAAAGTAGCATATGCGCTGCTAGTCACAACAAGGAAGTTACGGCCCTATTTCCAAGGGCACCAGATCAGGGTTTGCACTAATCAACCTGTTTGACAGGTGTTGCATAAACCAAACCTAGCTGGAAGAATGGCTAATTGGGCAATTGAACTCAGCGAATATGACATAGTCTATGAAAGCCGAAAGGCTATTAAATCACAAGCCCTAGTCGACTTTGTGATGGAGATGACTCCAGCACACCAGGAACAAAGCCAAGTCACGGATGCCTGCAAGGTTTATGTAGATGGATCATCCAACAGAAATGGAAGTGGAGTGGGGTCATACTTGAAAGTCCAGAAGGGGTTACCATAGAGCACTCCTTGAATCTGGGCTTCCCAACCTGAAACAACCAGGCAGAATACGAAGCATTGATAGCAGTTTTGATATAAGTTAAAGAGCACGGAGCCAGAAATATGGCGGTGTTCAGTGATTCGCAATTAGTTACATCTCAAATAGAAGGAAAATACCAAGCCAAGGTTCCCCTAATGATAAAATACTTGCACAAAGTAAAGGAGTTGATGGTTGACTTTAACGCAGTACAGATCAATCATATATCTCAAGGAGAAAATTGCCGAGCTGATATCCTATCAAAGTTCGCCAGTACAAAAAATCTGGGAAACCATAGGACGGTGGTGCAGCAAAGCCTAGCCACGCCGAGTTGCGTAATGATCACCACTGAAGCAACGGATTGGCGGCATCCCATAGTAGAGTATCTCGAAAGGGGAACGAAGCCGGATGATGCACAGGAATCCCGCAAATTAATCAGGGATGCGACACAATATACGAAGGTAAATAACCAGTTGTTTAGAAAAGGGTTACACACCCCAATGTTGAAGTGTCTGAATTCCAAGGACGTTGAATACGTCTTGTCGGAAATTCACGAAGGAATCAATGGCCATCATATGGGTGGTAAAGCTCTGGCAAGGAAAGTTCTCCGAGCTGGTTACTATTGGCCAACTATGGAAGCAGATTCTAAGGAACACGTGAGAAAATGCGACAGTTGCCAAAAGCATGCTAAGCACATTCTCTCACCGCCGGAAGAAATGAAGTACATCTCGGCTCCATGGCTCTTCTTTAAATGGGGAATGGATCTGCTGGGACCTTCCAAAGCAGCTGAAGGAAAATTAAAATGGCTAATCGTGGCAGTGGATTACTTCATAAAATGGATAGAAGCAGAGCCAGTTGCCACTATCACCTCAGCAAGGGTGCAGAAATTCTTTGAGAAGAGCATCATTTCCAGATTTGGAATACCAGCTGAAGTGATTACAGACAATGGATCGCAGTTTGTTGATAAAAAAGTCCAATAGTTGATGAAAGACTTTCATATTACCCATCGTTTCGCTTCTGTCGAGCACCCACAATCAAATGGACAAGCTGTGGACGGCCTCCGGAAGCGAATGACAGATGCTAAAGGAAGTTGGGTTCAACAGCTACTCTTTGTCCTTTGGGGATATAGAACAAGTACTCAAACATCAACGGGGGAAACCCCTTTTCGACTAACATACGGTTGTGAGGCTATGATCCCGGTGGAAGTCGGAGAAACTTCTTGGAGACGAATGAACAATATGACACAAGACGAGCAGCAGAACAGTCAATTGCTTACTGCCGAGTTGGACCTCATAGAGGAAACTCGGGTTCTGGCTCATTGCCGAGATATGATGGCCAAACAACAGATGGCGGCCAGACACAACATGAGGGTGCGACCAAGAAGTTTCGAGGTCAACGATCTGGTCCTCAGAAGAGCAGATATTGGTAACCGAAATGCACATGAAGGCAAATTTGCTGCAAATTGGGACGGGCCTTACCGAGTTCAGCACAAACTCGGAAAAGGAGCTTATGTCCTGGAAACAATAGAAGGCAAGCCAATTAAGAGAACATGGAATGCAGACAAGCTAAAGACATATTACAGCTAAAAGACTTTTAGCTATTTTATAGATAAAGTTATCCTCTGTTAGGGACTTTATTTAAAAGTCAAATATGCTGGCAATATTCATGTAATACTCGAACTGATAATAAATAAATGAGGAATTACTTCTTATTAAAGATTTACTCTTATTTGTTATTAGTATAGTATACAAACCAAGGTATAAGATGCAATCGGCCAAAATGACCCTGATCAGGTCAAAATGCCATCATTTTTTGTTTTAAAAAAAGAGTGGCAGGTACCATGATTGCCTTTACCTTGAAAAAATTTATACACAGTTGCGTCTTAAGTGACGAAGTGTTTTATATGTAGATTTAGCTCATATAACTAAGTCAAAAAACATGCGTCATGAATAATGGCAAAATCGGAATCCGTCTAAATGCTTTGACCTCGGCCAGGTCATATAAAACAAACTCATATAAACATGGGGGTTTTCAAAATGTATTCGTCATCAAAACTTCGGTTACGAAAGCATGTTATAAAATGAAAACCGGATATAAAACCGGCAATATTCATTACATGTTAAAAGAGGCTCTTAAAAGCCCCAAACAAAAACTCAAAACAAAAGTGTTAAGGAGAAGAAGGGGGATGAATGCTTGCTTCTTCGCCTTTTTCCACTACGACCTTCTCTTCACCCTCTGTTGGTGTAGCTGAGTCGCACGACGGGAATTCTGGAGGGCCACCAACGATAGCACCATTGCTCTCATAAGCCTGAGGATGGATGCCACGGGTGAAAAACTGGAGACCCGGATTTAAAACTTGGAGTTGGCTGAGAGCGTTATTAAAAGAGCCAGTTATTGCCTATTCCAGCTCACTCTGGTACGCTCGGGCCGTAGCTTCCGTATCCTCTAGTTTTGCTTCAATACTTTCGAACTTCAGCATAAAATCTGTCAAGGATTTATGATTAAAATCATGCACGGATTTAAGATCTTTATATTCCTTTTGGAGCTTAGCAAGAGCCTCCCTAGTCGTTGAAAGATCTTTCACGACCTTTTCCTTCTCTCCCTTCTCCTTCTCCTTCTCCTCCTTCGCCAAATTCAAGTCGGTTGTAACCTTGGATTTCTCTAATTGACAGGCCGTCAAATCATTAAAAGTACGGAGATAGTCATTTTTCAAAGACAACAGAGGTCTCACCATAGCCGACATTTTCATGCAACCTATCTCCATTTCTTCCAATTCCTTGATCTGCGTCGCAGTAAAAGGAGATGAATTAAAAAAGATTTCAGGAGGGAAAATGGCATCCCGAAGAGGGTTAGTTATCCCTGACTTCCAAAGAACATGCTTGGAAATCCCAGAAGATGGTGGAGGCATAATAACAACCGGAATCGTTGAAGGAACAATCGGGTTCCCCTTATCCAGTTTCCCTTTCGTCTTGTCACCAACTGTTTTAGCTTTATCAACAGGAGGTCTTTTGGGGTGCTCTTTTGAAGCTTTCCGCTTTTTATTAGGGGGATCCACAGATTTCCCGGCAACACCTCGACTCAAAACTGATAACCAACTGGGTTGATCATTCTTTTTACTTTGCTGATCATCTTGAGATTGACCTACCATGTTGGGAACTGCAAAGCAAACGTTAATCACAGCCACAAAATATCATGAAACAATTAATGATGCAAGGATAAACATACTCAATTCCACGTCAAGCTCTTCTTGGGATTTATAAATCAATGAGGCAACACTAGCCGGTTTTCGAGATTGTAGGTAACTCCCTATGGCAATTGTCGTGTTGATATCAGAAGGACTCAACTCGGACTCACTAAAGCGATAGCTTGCGGGGGGAAATTGGAAATGGTCAGGAGACCAGCATAAAGGAAACTCCCCCTCTACATCCTCGGTACCACAATTACTAAGGAACCACACATCTTTACCAGGATGTGCGGAGACTTTAAAAAACTGGTCTTTAAAATTTTTGAAAGACTCAGTATACACTCGAAACAATCTACGACCCGGAACACCACTAATGGTAACCCATCCCTTCTGTTCGGGTGGTTCTCGGCCGGTTCGACAAGAAACAACTTGGAAAAAATAAAAGAAGACACAGACAGAAGGTGAGAGCGTCAGATATGCACAAAATCGCTCAAAAGCTTTTACGAAACCCCAGCCATTGGGATGAAGTTGGGTGGGAGATATATGCAAGTGGTTAAGAATTTCTATTTGAAACTCGGTTAGAGGAAATCGAACACCCAATTGGGTTATCACATCATGGTAAAAGAAAAAGGAGTAAGAATCCCCTTCTGCCCCTCCGGAACAAACCGATTCATCTTTTGTTGGAGGACGAATGTCGTAGTTCTCTAATTGCCCAACGGGAAGGCTAGCCACGTCATCCGGACTCATCCCGGACGTTGTATTTAGCACTTCATATGTCACCCAAGGAAACTGAGAAACTAAGGAAGTAGGGGGAGACTCAAAACATGACTCGGTCGAACCCAACTCATCTACACATTCTTTAGAGAAACATGCCATTAATACCTAGAAATGAAACACAACAAAAGGCGATCAGATGAGGATGGATATACCTAAATTTAAAGTGCTATCAGATGAATCATTAGAAGACGATGATGACTACAAATCAAAAATCATAATTGGCTCATTGGCCCAATCAGGTAGAGGGGCAGAATCTGGGATGCTCCCATGACGGCAACTAGCCAGTGTTGATTCGGACAAAGAATCACATCCTTGTTGGACAAGTTGAGAGCTTAGATAAACGCAAGAGTAGCAAGGAACATCCTTGGAAGAAGGGAGAGAATGACGAAAACCTTCAAGGTTAGAACCAGAACGATTCAGGCTCTCAGATGAAGAAGGAGGAAAAATAGGGGATGAAGTGTGGGGGTGGAAGGCTACACGACCCCTTCGATCACCTTTCTGCGATCTTGAACCACGGTATCCGCGAAGCATGGCGTCCCATTTTTTCTCTTCGGTCTTAGGAATTCCCTAAAGCCAATAGCAGGCACTAGAAGGAATGTATCTCATCCTTTTGTCTACAACGCAAAACTGGAAAGGAAAGTCTTTTCCTTCCCATTTCTCGTATAAGAATTAAAGACACTTGAAAAGAAAATGTCACGACTGGAAAAATGTCAGCAACGCTCCAAAGATTTAGGATGATGCAAGACTACATATGAATGCAACTAAGGAAGGCAGAGCACAACATAGAAGCAAGAAAAAGTAAAAGTAAGGGTTTTAGAAATACCTGATTATGGAGGATACGTGACAGGATGGGTGATTTGCAGCAAAATGAAGTACAGAAACCACGAAATTTGGTGAGGGAAATGAATGAAATGATAAAAACGATGAAAGGAAATAGAAATAAACTGCAGGAAGGCCAAAGAACAAGGTTATTAAGGTCATTTCGCTCCTATTAGGTTCATCGTACATGACAATCGCCACAATCACGAGTGGAGATTGCAGCGGTTTGGAATAACAAAAGTTACAACCGCCCTATCGCCACAAAAGGTAATGATTCGACACATAAAATGATGATATTCATAAATGTGCATGATAAACGAGACTTCACAAGGTAGTTGCAGCACACAAAGGCATATGAGCAACGACGCGTGGCCAAATGTACAGTTGGCAAAACACAAAAAACAAGCATCTTCCAAAGCTGAGTTATAATCCAAAAAGTAATCCGACTATAAACAAGAAACCCGACAAATCTACAGCATGTCCACACCGGGTTAATGCTTAAACCTATCGATATAAAGGGACAATTATATAAACGCGGGAACAAAAAAGCTTTACATATCCATATTACATACACCCAGGCAACCCGGATAGCCTGGCTGAGGGGCAACTGATATGGACCTGTACGAAAGGCCCATATAATCGGCCCACTCGGACAACCCGACGACATTCAAACTCGGCTACAGGTAATCTCAAAGTAACGTAACGGGTTGCATTTAAGATGTGTAACGCACAGCACGTTACCATTCGGTAACGGCCGACTAGCTGTACTGACCACCACGTCATGACAGCTCAGATCCACGTGCAAACCCTGTATAGCAGCCCCTATAAATGAAGGGGCGATTCAACGGCAAACACACACTCAATTTCGACCCACGATCATCACTATACTATGACCACAATCACACACTTTACTTAGTATTCACCGATCAAGCTAGGTTTAAGGGTATCTTTACAATAGATATTCCTGAACAAAAGCAATACGATCTAGATTAATCCGTCAGCCTAGTTGGGCTGAACATTCCTGTCTCTAAGACAGAACAGGATTAAGCCTTAAATTGGCAAGATAAATATGTGTTCATGTTATTAATTGTCTATTAGGTACATGATTGGAGAATAAACAATTGTTGAAAATATAAACAAAATGCTGCCCATTTTTATTAAAAGACGTAGGAAATATACCCTAACTTAGAAAATCCATATCTCACTCAATTATTGGTCAAATAAGACCTATGAGGTATAATTTTGAAGCTTAGGATGTTCCTTAACTTTTCCCAAAATATGGGATATTGTTACAATGTAAATCATCCCCAGGTTTTAGGTGAGTAAAAGCTGCTAAGATTCATGGCTCTTTACTCTTAACTATTGTCCAGCAATTTGAAAATTTCATATCTCTTTCGTTTATTATCTAAACATGGCGTATCATATGTCAAATTAAAGCTATAGATGTATAGTTTCTTTTATAAAATTTGAGAATAAACTAGGAGGTGGGAATCTCCCATTTTTTGTTTATGTTCGCTGCCCTGTTTCACTGTAGTTAGTTTTAAGCAGTTGGTTTACGACAAATGTATCTTGAATTATATAGATCCATTTAAGGCGTGTAATATGTTGTTGGGAATCTTGAGATATCTAGTTTAACATACTAAAAGATGAGAATTTATGGTCAAGTATATCATTCCCAATTTTGGAAAATCTCAGGGCTGTTCACGATTGTAAGATTAAATGAGCAGTGTAAATCTTAGAATTTAAAGAATAAAGTTGTGAGGGTTATGAGAACCTTATGGCGGCGTATTATAAGATCGGTATCATATATTTAAGCTAAGTCTAATTGTTCAATTGTATATGAGTTATATAGGTTTGAATTGTATTAAATACGAAAACATTTGTTATTAAAAAGGAATAAAATTATTGTATTTTAATTAAACTATTGTGATTATAAATGTGCTTAATATCATACATAATGCTAATGAAACAGGTGTACAACGGGGTGTTACACATGTTGTATTGTGACATATTGATTTATCTAACCTAAGCAATTTCCTGTCGTTTGAAAATTGTGTTAATTCAATTTCATGTTGTTTAGAAATTGCGATAATGTAATTTCATGTTGTTGAGAAATTGCATTATTGAGTGTAATTTCTTGTTGTTTGGAAATTGCAGTAATGTAATATCGTGTTATTAAGAAATTACATTGATGATCGATAAAAATTAGTGTGTTATATTGTTAATCACATTTTAACACTAATTCTTACTATACTACTAGCCTATGATTCATTAAGATGTAGTATTTATTATAAGTGAGTATGGAAGGTCATATGCTATGATATTTTCGATATATTAACTGCCATGTTTCTATGATAGGGTTATGTTGGATTAAAATGTATTGAGAGGTTGAAATTAGAATATTGTTTTGTCAAATCGTGGCCTCGTAATATGATTTTTAGTTATTAACTAATAGAGTCATTTTAAAAATATAGTTATTTTTAAAATAATATAGCCCAAATGGGATAATATTGGAAAATTTTTATTTACGTGGCAATATTAATTAATTAGTTTTGTGTTTTAAAATTAATCGGGTTAATGAATATTCTAACTGTATTATTTGGACTAGCCCATGTGATCATATTGAGTTGGGCTTACGACATCTATTGGTATTGGGCCTAATTGGGCAACATGTAGATTTTAGTGTGACCCTGATTTTCCATGATGTATAGACCCAATGGACACAAACTCTTTTCAGAGTATCTGGCTAGGTCTCCTCTACAGCCTATTTATATTAGGGTTAAGCCCTAGGAGCCGTCATGCTCCCATCGCACTAAGATTTCCACTTCCGAAATAAGTCATGGTGAGGAAGAACAACTCGTAATTTGTTTAGTAGATCACTTGGCCCAAACAAATATTCCTTATTCTCAAATTATTATTATATGTGGTGTTTTATAGATCATATGTATCGATCCTATTGAAGTATCTTCATAGAAAAAATTCTTACAATTAGATGATGACAACATTAAGAACTTTATATTGTATTTCTCTAATATATCTATTTTATTTTCAATCTTTCTATTAGTTGTTTAGAAATGTAATTAATTCAGTTTGAATTATGTGGGATCAATATATGAGGTGGCTCTTCCGATATTATATTTATTTTCTCATGTTTCAACTTAACTGCACTTTTTTAAGGAAAATAAGTTCTTTATCATTTTAAATAATATCTGTTGGTTTGACTCTATTATCATTTGAAAATCATGCATCACCAAACCATCATATATAGGGCTGGCAATACGGGCCAGCCCGCCCCGGCCCGCCCCGCCCCGCCCAAAATGGGTTGGCCCGCCCCGGCCTGTTTTGACAAAATGGGTTGAATTGAGCAACCCGGCCCGTTTTATGAGTGGGTTGGCGGGCTACGGGCCAGCCCGCTTAAAATAAAAAAATTAAAAAAATAAAAAAATGTTAAAAAACAAAAAATTAAATTCTGTATAAAAACACATAAAAAAATCTGCATAAAAGCATAAAAAGATCTGCATAAGATCCTAATGTGCTTATAAAACAAAGAAGATCAGTGTTTAATAATCTACATATAAATATGCATCTTTCAATCCAAAAATAATAATAAAAAATAAAATCATATCAAGGTAAAACAGAGTAATAAAACAAGTAACAAAGTGTTGTATGAGCAGTCCACAACAATTCGAAAAAAGCCACTTGCGTGCGGAGAAATCTAAGGCACGGAGCTACATAAAAATTGGGTAACTTTAAAAAAACAAGGGGCTTGGCGAGCTAGCCCGCCCCGTGGCGGGTCGAGCCCGACGGGCTGGCGGGTTTGGCGGGGTGGGTTTGGCGGGCTGGTGGGTTGAAAAACTCAACCCAGCCCGCCCTGTTTGGTGGGCGGGGCGGGCCAGCCCGATGGGCTCAGCCCATTTTGCCAGCCCTAATCATATATAATTATTATAAAAATAGTTTTCACTTTATATTATAAGGGTTTTCTTCACGGTTATAAAAATAAGAAATAGATACTTAGACAAAACTTGTATTGGAGGCTTTTTTACCATTATTTTAATGCGATTTTTATAAGAAATATTAAAATAATGCAAAAACGGAAAATATTTATCACAACAATATATTAATCATGGTTAATTTGCTATGGTTCAACTGTAGTTAATTTTTGTTCAAGAGATTATGTAATTATGCATGCTGACAAGTTGTGCATGGGTCTAAGACGGGTCATGTATATCCCCAAAAAATTGGTCACGATTAAACTGTAGCAAATTAATTGTGGCTAGTTTAACATGTGTCCCTTGTCAGACATTGATTCGTCCAATGCCCAGGTATGAGCACCAACTCCATGTGCAACTTGAACATGCACCCACCCAATGCACGTCTTATTGTATTATTTTGATAATTTTTTAATTCTGCACTATTTTATTTTTAAAAAAATTGCATTAAAATGTTCAAAGTGCCCATAATGAAAGTAGATATATCAAGTACAAAACAGAAAGACAAGACTTTAATAGGAATTAGAGGTGGCAAAGCGGGCTCGGCTCGGCGGGCCAACCTGCCCCATCAGCTAAACGAGGCGGGGTGGGTTGAGTTTTTCAACTCATCTCAAAAGCGGGGCAGACTCATTTTTTGGCGGGTCGATGGCGAGCATAGACGGGCCGAGGCGGGTCGGTGTAAAATAGACTCGGGCTGGCGGGCCAACTTTCAAAAGCGGGGCGAGGCGGGCTGACTCATCTTTTGGCGGGTTGATGGCGGGGTGGGGCGGGGCGGGTTGATGGCGGGGTGGGGCGGGGCGAGGCGGGGCGGGCCGCCCACTTTGCCACCTCTAACAGGAGTTATGATGCCACAATATCAAATCATCCGGCGTGTAAACACCATGCATGCAATAAACTAACATGTTGATTACCTTTACGAAATCACTTAACTCATAGCTTTTGGATTGTTGCAAACTTTATTCCCATTTTGAAATTAATGTATTTGAGTTAAAAGCTAGTAATGTGGATTAGTGTCTTAGTATACTTGCTCAACCTACTACCATTGTAGATTGGGTTGCTCAAATTTTAGCTCAGAGAAGGTGAAAGGTTTTGATCCAACTAACTTAATCTATGAGTTAAGTGAGTTTTGCAATTTTAACTCACAAAAAATGAAATTTTTCTATCAAACTTATTTAACCTACAAGTTATGTGAGTTTGAGCCATCATAGCAGGTGGCCACGCGGGTTCCTCCTTCGCGGCTGTCGAAGAAAAATCGTTGGTTTCCTATCAGAGGGACTCCGTAATTGACGGAGTAGTGATTATCATAAATGGATGAACTCAGCGATGACGAGAAGAAATATATTAGTAAGCCATTTATTTGTTTCTTAAAATATTTTTATAATTTAGAGGGTGTTATATGAAGTAGTTTATGACAAAAGGCAAATGTTGTTCGATATCAATTTAATGCCTAAAATTTTAATAAATAAGAAGAAAGAAGAAATATGTACTCTCATTTTGAATCGAAATTGAACTTCAAGTTTTCCACACTTTATCCTTCTTTATTCATTTTAAAAGTTTTTTTTTTTTCAGCATTTTCGTCCCTATTTTCCTTTTTCTTGTCTATTTTTTGTCTCGAAATCTTGTAATTTCTCCTTCATCTCTCTCTATACTTTTTTGATTTGAAATCATTTTTTTTTGTCAACTTTTTGCCTTTGTCATGTGGACTTCATGTTTTGAAATCTTTCAATTTCTTCGTCATCCTACTCACTTCCATTAAATTTAGTGACCCTATTTTTTTGGTAATCAGTGATAAAGCGACTTTATTTATTTGCTTTGATGTAACAAAACACGAAATGAGTTTAGAAAATGACTTTGAACGATGCATTTACAAAATTCAGAAAAAAAGTTGTATACATCAAAGTAGTGATAAATGATAAATCCATGATTTTTCTTTGTAAACATAAATCCATGAGTTTAATTTAATATAACTATATTATATATTTTATATTTTTATGTATTCTCAAGGAGATAATCCCATTCTTAAAAACTTCTAAATTTATATTAAATGTTTTCCTATTTTATGTTTGACCCAAAGTTATATGGGTTTTCGTTTTGTCCTTTAACATAACACAACAAAGTTTCCTACACACACAACATTTTGTGGGGCCCACACTTTTTAAAACAAAACAAAATAAATAAAAATTGAGGCACGCAAAACGAATCTCTATAACATTACACAATCACTTTTCCTACAACATAACTCTTATAAAACCCTAGTTATATATGTGGGTTTTATAAGAGTTATGTTATAGGAAAAGTGATTGGATTATGTTATAGAGATTCGTTTTGCATGCCAGAATTTTTTTTTTTTTTGCTGCGGACCCCACAAAATATTTTGTGTGTGTGTGTAGGAATTTTTTTGCAGTCATTTAATCATTCTCTCAGGTTTTTATATGAATAAGTTAATGGAAAAAGACAAATGTTGTTAGCTATCAATTTAATGCTTAAATTTTTAATAAATGTTGTTCGCACAGTGTTATAAAATCCGGACCGACCCGGCCGGGTCGACCACAAAATGTTTTGTGTGTGTTAGAACCGGTGTGATCCGGTGAGATTTTTTGTAGGTTATAAAAAAGAAAAAAAATTAATTTTCATAAATTAATGTCTTTTTTTGTTACTCTCAAACACAAATGGTTTGTTTTCTTTTGAAATATTTGAATGATTTGTAGCTTATTAACTTACATAGATTTGTATATATATTATCTTGATTATGCAAAGGGAATTTTGAATGGAAAAAAACAATATTATCACAAATATTATATGTTTGATTGATCTTTTGTTAGACAATGATATGTAATTTATTATTTTTCATATTAAAATATTTGAAATTGGTATATTTTTTATAAGTATTTAAGTATATTTATAGTTTTTTTAATAAAATTTTTAGATTTACATATACTTACCGGGGTCATGTAGTTGAACCAGTGCTTGCAATTTTGTGTTCAATTTTTCCTTCATTTTACTCTATATCTTTTTGATTTGGAATTGTTTATTTTTGTCAACTTTTCGCCTCTATGTGTCGTTTCAACTTTTCGCCTCTATCTTGTTCGCTTTCTGTCATGAAATCTTTCAATTTCTTTGATATCCTGCTATGTTTCTTTTTCATTTTCGAATTGTTGGCTTTCGTCATTTCCTATTACATTTAGTGACCCTCAAACATTGATAAAACACCTTTATTCATTCCCTTTTGATGTAACCAAACAAGAAATGAGTTTGAACCATGTGTTTATAAAATTCAGAAAAAAATATGTCAAAGTAATAATAAATCTATAATATTAGTTTAATATATCCATGTTAATTTGTATTTTTATATATGGAAAAAATATTTCTGCAGTTAATGCAGATAAGTTATTTGCATTTATTCTAAAAACGATATCGTTTTGATAATAAAATCTTAAGAAATTATAAATATAAAGATTATTATAACCCTGAAATAAATTAAAATTATAAAAACACTATGATTTCCGCTCTAAAATGACGTCGTATTGGACTTACTGCAGACGATTTATCTGCAGTAATTGCAGAAAAAGCAAACCCTTTATAAATTTCACCAAGTTTTTTTTTTATTCTATTCTATTTTAAATAATCAGAATGTAGCACCGGTCGATTTTCATTAATCCAAACATAATATAAAGGAATATGAAATAGGGGTGGCAATTTGAGTTGACCCGCCCCGCCCCACCACCAACCCGTCAAAAATGGGGTGGGACGGGTTGACCCGCCAAAAAATATGAGTTGGAAAAATGAACCCATCCCATTTTATGGTGGGTTGGCGGGTCAACCCACCAACACATCAATTAAAAAAATTAATTAAAATTTAAAAATAAATTATATTTTATGAATTTTTTTTTAATATTATTTTATTTTATTTCACATTTCTCTGTATTTTCTTAGTCTCAATCTTAAATATATACTAATATTTGTCAAACATTCTTTATAGGAACATATATATAGATAACATTTGTCATAATTAATTAATGAATTTGATTTAAAAAATGATAACCGTTGATTGGCCGAAATCAACGGTTAGATGTGGTAGTAACATTGGGAGTAACATTATTTGGTTGTCACAATATCCTATCCCTAAATAAAATTGTTATTCTTTATTTTTTTTAGGAAGTACTATGATAAAAAAAAATTGGATATCACAAAAATTTAAGAACTAATGGAATACTGCCTAATTGTAAAAAATAAAAAATTGTAACCCGGCAGGTCAACCCGCCCTGCAGCGAGTTGAACCCATTTTGACCCACTTCTAGGCGAGGCGGGTTGAGGTGGGTTGAAAACCTCAACCCAACCCATCCCATTTTGGCGGGTTGATCCGCCAGACTCAACCCATATTGCCGTCTCTAATATCAAAGTTGAACACTATACCGCCTATAAACCAACACACCATTATAAGTAACTAGTGAATATTCCTATCCATTTCACTCCATTCCATTTTACTCTAATCATTCCCATCAATTCAATGAGAATGTATGAACATGATAGAGATCTAAACTAATAATAATACTAAGAGAAAAATATTTATTCTTTTAAATGACACAATTTATATCTTTTTACTCTCATAAAGAGGGGGAACCCACAGCTTTATTTTTTTGGCAACTCTCTCCTACTTTATCTATCTCTTTCTCTCTCTCTTAAAATAACAAAATTTTACATCTTTTAAAATGACACACACTTTACCCTAATACTAAATATTTCTAATGCTGAAGGAAATAAGAAATTGGAAACTATAATGCGTATAAGCTAACATCATGAAATTTGTAATGATAAGGCGTTACATATATATTATAAATGCCTATAATTCCCCTTCCAATGAAGAAGACGACATGCATTAGAAGAGAACAAGAGATAATTTTATAAATATGAATATGAATGAATATAAAAAGTTGAATAACTATAACGTTTATAAACCAACACCAATACACCATATAAAACCCGTAACGATAAGGCGTTTCAAAAACTCCTACTCCAGGGAAGAAGACGACATACAGAATAAGAGAAAAGTGATAACACTACATATAGTTGATGTTATTTCATTCAATTCCTATCACGTCCATTCCACTCTATTCCATCCTTTTCTACCAAAATAAACATAATACATGAATATGAATTTAAAATATAAAATGAATGTAAAAAGTTGTAAACTATAAGGCCCATATACTGATCCATGAAATCCGTAAAGAAAAAACATTACAAAAACTCGTCCAAGAAAGAAGACATGATATATTAAATTTAAAAGAGTATGAGGCATCCCAAGGCACACCAAAAAATAATGCCCAAGTCGGAAAGCAAAAGAATCTTTTCTAAACATATTGTGTATAGCTCCCCTTTAGGAATCTCCGTAGGAGGATGAGTTCTTGTTTTATTTTTTTTTATGGTTTTCTTGTTTTGCTTTTTTTAAAAAAGGAAAAAATTTTTCCTTTCTTTCACACACACAATCACACACTAATTAGTCAAGAGACTATGGAGAATAAGGTACGTGGAGAAAGGTACTTTAGAAACCACAAGTCACAACCGTGGGTTTGTGTTTTATATTATTAATGATAATAATGTTAGGTAAAAGTGTTTATTATTTGAAAGAGGAGGGTTACGTTTACAACTTTTTTTGTTTATAACTCTTATAACCTCAACTATCTTATCACGAGAGGACACTCTCTATTAGTGCTCTCCCGGGAGAATATAGTTGAGATTATAAGAGTTGTAAACCAAAAAAGTTGTAAACGTAACCTGCCCTTATTTTAAATGACATAAAATTATGTTATTTGAAAATAGAGACTGACACAATTTTTTATTTATTTAAATCTTAAATTAAAAAAAATCACACACTTCTTCTCTCGCGTGACTTTCATTTTTCCGTGTCTATATTTCTTCTAAAATAACATAATTTATATCATTTAAAATGTCAAACAATAAACGCATAATGTTATTATTATTAAGGAAAAGGAAATATAAACTTTTTTTTTTTGTTGGTACAGAAAAATTTAAACTTTTTAAAAAATAATAAAAGGTGGAACAAATTCCCTCCAAGTGATTGGGCACGAACAAAGCAGGGCAACTCAACTCTTCGCCCCCCCCCACCCCCCTCTCTGCCCCGCCAAAAAGAATGCGTTTATGACAATGCAATGTCTGCCAAATGCGCTCTCTCTCTTCTTTCTCTCTCTTTCCCGGTCCTATATAAACCCATCCGTTTCTCTCTCACTCTTCCAACCATCACAACACACACAACACAATCTCTCTCCTCTCTCCCACAGCAAATTGCAGAACCTCCATTTTCATTCTCTCTGAAGCTACTTGAATGAACGGATAAGCAATCGCACTCCATTTTCACTCTCTGAAACTTGATCCAAGAAGAAGCATCCGTACTTCGTGTAACTCTGCATAGTTCAGGTTAGCTTTCTCGCTCTCTGTTTATCTATCTATTTGTTTGTGTTGCGCTGTGATGATTGACTAAATTGAGAAGGTGTTTGAATTGATGAGTTAGATCTGCACTTGATTGTTGCATTTTTATTTTTATTTTTGTTGTTGTAAATTTTGGTTATGATCTTGCTTTGATTTTGTCTGTGATTTGAATGAATTTCGAATTGAGAAAGAAAGGATTCTGTTTAGTTACTGAGAAAACTTGAGGTAAACCGAAAACCAAAACGAGAAAAAAAAATGAAAGTGAAAACGACCTCGTTTGTTTACTGTATCTCTGTTTTGCATGCGTTCTTAAGTTTGAAGTTCTTGGTTGAGTGACATGCGATTTTTGTGTGTGCCGATTATTAAGTTAGTTTGAGTCGGGTTTTGTTGATTAGATTTGTATTTTATTTTTTTTTGTTAAATTATCTTGTCCCCTGCGTCAGCGTCACTTGTGTCAAATCGCTAGTTAAAAATATTGTTGACGCGTGATCCTAGCCTCGGTGAAGTAAATGATGGAAGTTCCAGAACCAGAGAACTCAATTTGTGTTCAAAATGTGTTAAATTCTTTAAAGGAGCTTTTTCAGGTAGATATTTTAGTGCATATTGGCCGAATACTAGTAGTGACGTAACTTTCAGGGAGTTTGTGGTCCCCTAGGGTGTTTGTTAGTATGTTTCTTCGGAGCATCTCCGGGAAAATTCCGTCATTCGTTTCTTGACATGACCTTTGCAACTTTGAAGTTTAGCCTGTGAAATTGCGTTTCTAAAGTGCTTTGGCTCATAGTTCACTGCTGACTTTTGCGTGTGTGGATGGGAAGGGGAACTTGGAAAGAGAAAACATCATAATATTATATAATGAAGAGGAAAAGAAGCGGTAGAAATCAATCGGGGCCATGGCTTCTAAAGATAGGCTTTTAAGTTAAAGATGATTCTCTTCTCTCTATAGATCAAGCAGTACATGTGACTCACTCAGGTACCCATGTGTTATAGTCTGTGGATGCCAGGAATGATGGACCCTGAAAGAGTTCTTCTCGAGGTTCCCCCGTTCTAGATTAGCTGTAAGTAGTTTTTTTTCAAGGTTTGACAACATGCCCGGTCAAATTGTATGTGAGCATGCAAAATCTGCCCATATATTGAATGTTTAATCGGAATGCTCTTCTAGAAAATGATAATTAGTGGCTTGGAACTGTAATTCAGGACCTTGTAATTTTAGGCCAAGTCTAATAACCTAGAATGAGAACTCAACATGGTCAGGAGATTACGTTAATGGCGCAAAATTTTAGTAGTCTAATTATCTTGATAACAATGAAGAAGATTATGCTTCCCAGCTGTCCAACTTTGGAAAGCAAGCTTATTTAAGGACAAAATGCCAGTAAAAATGGTTCTCTTTATTCAATAGTTTTGGCTTGTGTGCTTGGTGCCGAGGTGTGGATTAGTTCTGCATTTTTTGTTGTTAACTCCCGCTTTTTCATGACCTCTGGTTTTTTTAACTGTATTCGTCGGTTATATTTATAAATTTTTTATTTATAAACTTCGTTAAGCATGACCGATTATACTTCAATTAAAAATGTATAACCGATTATACTTAGTGCAATTTATAAAAAAAAAATTATAAATAGATCTTTGCTATACTAATTAATATTGTTGGAGAAATAGGACATAGACATTTATTGTTACGTTTCATTTTAGGAATTAATGTTTCTCTCTAGTATGTAATTTTATTCCTTATACATATAAAAATATGTAGAGCCATATAAAAAAAAGAGAGACCTCACACATTTTTATATATACCTAAAAAATAAAATTATTTCTTACGACTATTCCTTCATTTTATATGCCTTTTTACAAAGGGCACTGTTGGGGAACCATGCTGCTGGAGGGAATAAAATCTTGAGTACATTATCCGGTGCATTTTTTGTTGTTGTTGAGATCTCCCAATGCATCTTTTAGACCAGTTTTGAGAGCGGAGATATAAGCAAATTAACTGCCGGTGCGGTCAAAAGAAAATTATAACTGATGAGGTTGAGTATAGCCCAGAAGTGACAAAGTGAGCTGTTGGTCTCATCTTGACCCCTTATAAGTTTGTTAACCGAAAACCGAGCCCACCCCGATGGCATTTTACACTATAAAATAAAATAAAAAACAAAATTTTAATGTGGTGTGAGTTTAAAAAACACACTCCGTCTCGCTCCATTTGACGGGCGTACCTGATGGACTGAATCTGTTTTGACACCTTTAATATGAACTATAGGCCAAAAGGGCTTTACTAGTTGAGAGCACTTCATTTAGTTTCTCACCAAGAATTATTCTAGAGTGGAATACTTTACATTTTTGTTGTCTGATTTAATTTTTTTGTAATTATTTTTAATTTTCTGTTTTCATAATTATTCTTTAAGTGATTTTAAAGTCAAATTTATTTTTATTAATTCTTTTTATATTATTGCTTTTGGAAATGTTTATTTTTAATTTTTTTTAAAACCTGGAAATATTTTTGATATTATACATTTTAGTTGTGATTTTTTTCTTTAATTAAACCTGGAAATATTTTTTTAAACTATTCTTATATTTAATATAATTTTTTGTATAATATCAAAAGTAAACTTTATTATTAAATAATCTTTCAGTAAATATAAATTGAATTATTTAAATTACTGTTTAATAATCATTTTCATTAAAAAATGATGTACAACATTATTAAATAAAATTTACACTCCCAAGATATATCTGTAATAAATTGGTATTAAATTTAATTCATTTTTTTCTATTATATAATCATTAGATAGTATTCACATCAGTTTAGGCAAACCTCAACTATTTCACTCTTCTCCAGCAGTTAAACGTACGTTTATTTACGCGGGAATATTTTTATTTTTTTAAAAAAGGAGAACGTGAGTTTTCTTTTTTATTATTATATTAATGTCTACAGATGAAAATACTGTAATAAACTGAGTAGTTTGAGGGGCGGGAGAAATTCACATGTTAAAGAAAAGAAGTAAAAAATGGGGATATCACCCCATGAGTGAAATAATAATTAAATCACTAAAATATTACATCAATATTATTATTATTATTTTGGTATACATCAATTATATTATTTTACCATATACACGCTAATTAGAATGATGCTAGGCAAGGGAGCATATTTTCCCTTAATCTAAACTTTTGTCCTCGTTATGTTAAACATAAAAAAGAGAGAGAATGATGCCAATAATAAGTCGACACAAAGTTATAAGATAATGGACGAACTCCTCTTTCTCATTCTTGACCATCATATGTACAACTTTATGAGTTTGACTCTTGTGCTATATGCTATCATGTTGTCTCAGATGCTTCTAATTATTTTCAACACGTTGCTCTTGAAGAAGTCAACTTCCCCCTAGTAAGCAATCGCGTTCCACTTTGGTTAGCTCATTTCACTGATCAAGGGAAGCTTAGTTCCTAAAATTCTCTTATTAAGAAAACCGCTGCGGTGTACGCATGGTTGGGTTAATATCCAAAAAATGTAAGGATTTTTAAGACAAAATTCTACTTGTTATGATAAGATTGTTAAAATGCTTTATACGGTATGTTCTTTTTCTTTTTTATTAGAAATATAAACCCTACAGTTCGGGCCTTGACACTTCCTTTCCATAATTGGGATACATATAGCTATATGTCACGAAAGGGGTATTTTTACTATAAAAAAATTTCATTATTAACTTAGTACCTATTTAATCATCATTGGATCAAAGAGAGAATACTGAAAAAATGTATGAAGAGAGAGAAAACGCTAATCAAATGATGATTATATAAATATTGAGTTAGTAGTGATTTTTTTTTAATATAACCTGAAGGTATCTTTATTCAACCTAACCCTTCATTAGAACGGGTGCATTTTTTTTAATGCACAGTAGTGAATCTTTAATGCACACCCAGAAGCATGCATCAATTCTGGTTTCTCTAGTTGAAGTGACCATGACTTGGAGGGATTGCATTTTTTGTTTTGTTTTGTTTTTTGGTGGAGGGATTGCAATTTTGGTAACACTTTGGGAAGATCTCCGAAATTCTAGCACCTTTAAAAAATGTAATTATTTGGTTGACCTAGGAATTCGATCAGAGGAGCGTACTTTAGAACAACTTATTTGACCATCTAAAATATCGTCCCAGGAATTGCTAGTAACTTGTATGTATGCCCGTTTGTCCCGAGATATATATTTGTAGTAGGTAAATCTGTCATTCAATAGTGACATTTGGATAAAAAAAATATTTTTATTTCTTTCCATATTTTTTATTGAAAAGATACGCTCAGTGAATGGTAAACAGCAATATCATAGATATTTGCATTTGCCCCAAATTGGATTGTCAAGGTAATGGTCTCACTAGCAGATGAGATCTTCGGGCGTGCTGTCTACAATTCTTTTGTGTAGGGCCATAAAATTTGGGGACTAACCTACCTGTATCTGCATGTATGACAAATTTATGATTTACTAGAATTCCCTGGTAATCGTGTAGCTTTACGGGGGCCCTTCCTTTTAAAAGTTGGATCTCACGTATCTGGCAACGGAATTTGCGAGCTCCCCTTGCATTCATTTATGAGAGAAAATAACATCCTTGCATATCTTTTCTGTTAATTATTACTCTTTTTATCGCTTTACTCTGGACCAGTGGGCATCTCAGTCCATTTAGTCACATGTTTTATGGTTCATTGTCGTGGTTTTCGTATTCTTTATCTTTACAAAACTCTAATTTTATTCCCCTTGGTTTACTTTCTAATATTTACTATACTAGCACAGTGAAAGACAAGGTTGTATTAAATATTACAAATTACTGTTGATGAGGTTTTACTCTTACTTTCTTTCTCATGAGTATGTTTAATATGATGGGTAAAACAAGAAGGGAAATGGGACCCAGTTGCAAAATTGCTGCTAAACAAATCAGGGGACTTTTGTCTCGCTTCGTGAATGCCTGAATTTACATGTCTAAATTTTGTTGTTAGAACCAGACTTGGACTTGTATAAAGCTTATTTAATAAAAAGGGCTCAGGCTCCAATTCATTTCACCTCATTTTATTTTATATTTTTTATACTACTTGTGGTAGCCATCCCTCTCTCCTCAATTCATTTCATCTCATTTTATTAATTAAACAGACTTTTTAAATGATTTTATTCTATATTATATTGTTTGGATATACATTAAATTTATGAATATTTATGGAATTACTAGTGCTATTAATTGTATATTCTGTTTGGTTAAATTTTTATTGTCTTATTTTTTTTAACCGGCTAAGTCAAATTTTATTTTTTGTAAATAAATCAGGCCACAGAGCGATATTTATTCATATCAGGAAATTTTTTGATCAGACTGACATATTTAAACACAACTTAATCTTTTAAGTCCAAAATTCGGCTAGTTAACACCCTAGAATAAGCTCCCTAGAATAAGCTTCTTTATAATGTCGCTGCATAAATACAAATGTTAAATATCCTTATTGGTGCATAATTCTAATCTTCAACCAAAAAAGAAAAAGAAAAAGAAGCGTTAAATTTATGGGTCCCTTCTTTCTTTAGTTGTTATAATTTTTTTTCTATCATCAATTATAATTATGTATTTTGAAGAGTAGATAATTATAATATAAAAATTAATTTTTTTTTGTTCTCTCTTCACATAAACTAATAATTTCTAAAGAGAACAAAATAATTTTTATATTATAATTATATATTTTTCAGACACAAAAAAAATTTGTTTTTTAGCAACCTAAGAATAGATTTCCCTAAATTTATTTACATATATATATAAATATAGGATGTTGGAGTTGGAGGACTATGGGTTGGTTCTAGAATCTTTTTCACACCGAGGACTTACCTTATTTTTTGGAGTAAAATATTTTCTTTCTGTTTTCAACAAAATCTTGGGTGTCACCTGCGTGGCAGTGAGGCTATATATGCCTTATAAAGCTCACACGAGGATTCTGCTTCTTTTCCTTTTTTTTTCTTTTTTTTTTTCACTTTGTTAATTCTCTGCCATTCAGACTCGGCAGATTTCCCACTCTCTACGTACCCTTTTCATCTGTCCTTTACCCGTGCACCCTAACCCAGCTGGAGTTTGACATGTTGATCCACAATTCTCTGTTGCTTTCAGCATCCGCTGATTTCCGAGATGTCTCCAGAGTTAGCCTTTGAACTTGTTCCTGTAATTTTCACTACTCCATGACTTTGATTAAGTCTTTGCATCACATGGGCAATCCTCTTACTTCTCGAGCATTTTCAATATATCTTCTTTTGTGCAATGTTTCATCGAAACACTATCCAGGATTTCGACTACCCCTCCTATGTTCACATTGCTCTGTTTTGTTTGTATTCCGTGAATGTACCAGACCCGTGGATGCTGATAATTCCATTTCCATGTATAGGCTTATGAATATGAAATTTCCAACTCATGGGCCCACCCTGTTGACCCCTTCATGTTGCATTCTGTAATTTTGTGGATATTGTTTTCTCCTTATTGTCTATATTTCATTTTAATTTTCGGTGAGTGGAAAATTCTCTACTCTGGCACTGGAATACTATGTTCTCTTTTTAGATGCTTAATTATTTTGTTCTTTCCGCTACTTTTATACTCTTGTTTTATCATAAGCTGAATTGGGGATGTTTTGTATTTTTATTTGCAAACGAAATGCAGGGGAGGAAGTTTGGCTACTTGTGACATTGATATTCAACGTCAATGGTTGGATTCCATAGCGACCATATGCATGGGAACAAGTATAATGGTAATTCTAATGGTATACCGAGTCGTGTTGAACGACTTGTGAGAGAAAGAGAGCTAAGAAGAAGCGGCAGGGCATCTCTTTCCAATGAGTCTCCTGATAATATTAATAATAATGGGGTTACTGAATCTTTTGAGAATGGTCTGTGCTTAAGAGAAGACAATAACTCAGGTGCTTATGTTGAACGACTCCTGAACGGGGCGGCGGCAGCAGCAAGGGCTCTTAGTGAGGGATGCGAAAGGGAAGATGGGAATCTTTATAGACAACGGCTTTTGGTGGTGGCCAATAGGCTGCCAGTCTCAGCAGTTAGGAGGGGTGAGGATTCGTGGTCTTTGGAAATGAGTGCTGGTGGTCTGGTGACTGCGCTTTTAGGTATTAGTATTTGTTCTTTCTGTTTTCCCTTTTAGTATATCATTAGCTATAGTGGGCTGTATCTGCTCTGAAATTTGCACAATATTTAACTGTGATTGGTTTTAGAAGGTGGGTTCCCAATTTTAAGTTTGTTACATTTTGAAATGAACTTGGTCCCCTAATTTACAAAGAGTTATCTAACACGACTGCGTTCTTTAACAAAGGTGTGAAGGAGTTTGAGGCGAGGTGGATAGGTTGGGCTGGTGTTAATGTGCCCGATGAGATTGGGCAGAAGGCACTTACTAAAGCATTGGCTGAAAAGGTACTACAGTTTCTCAATCACAATGTCAGAAATGACTTTTGCATTTATCTATCAATGTGCTGTTTCGCAGTAGATTTTATTGTTTTTATCTTTAATCTTTCTGGTGACTGTTAACTGCGTTGCAGAGGTGTATCCCTGTATTTCTTGATGAAGAGATTGTTCATCAATATTATAATGGCTATTGCAACAACATTTTGTGGCCCCTTTTTCATTACCTTGGACTTCCACAAGAAGACCGCCTTGCTACCACGCGTAGTTTTCAGTCTCAGTTTGCAGCATATCAGAAAGCAAATCAAATGTTTGCTGATGTTGTAAACAAGCACTATGAAGAGGGTGATGTGGTATGGTGCCATGATTACCATCTTATGTTTCTTCCACAATGCTTGAAGAAATATAACAGCAAAATGAAAGTCGGCTGGTTTCTCCACACCCCATTTCCATCTTCTGAAATTCACAGGACACTGCCATCTCGTTCAGAGCTCCTGCATGCTGTTCTTGCAGCTGATTTGGTTGGGTAAGTTGCAGTTAGCTCCTTCATTTAGGAATCAACTTTCTTTTATTTATTCCTCTAATTTTGTTTGCTGTACTTTCGTTACTTAAATGAATATGTTGGCCATAGGCATGTTAATTACGTAATAAGATTGTTTGATGTGAGCCCTTGACGGTTTTGGAATGGGAAGTTGTGCATTAAACTCTGAGAGTATGCTTATTTGTCAATAAATATGAATTTTTTCCAGTGGTAAATTCACTGTTGGGACAACAATAATACCACTAGTTGAACATATGAAGTGACAATCAACCATCCAACCTAGGCGTTGATTTTGCTAACAGAAATAGATGATAGAGAATCTAGTTCCTCTGTACTAAAGATAGAGGTTAGTGCTATGGACACACCACATTTTGTCTATCCTGTGTATCTGCTAAGAAGGGAGCTTTACGTTCTTCTTTCGACCCACTCTTGTGAATATCATCAATAATCCTCCCATTATACTTCTATAAAGATTCGATGAATGTAATTTTTTAAATATTTGTAATCTAATAAAATTTCATGTAAACTAACTTTTCTAAACAGTTTATGCTTATTCATTATAGTCATCTTGAGTCCAGAACTTGTCTCAAGTCAGTTTTTATGAAGATTGAAAAATGAACCTCCATGAGCCATGGATATTTTATGAAGCACACAACATTATGTCATTTTAAATTTCCTTTCTGACTAATCAGCCAATATCCGTAAGTCCTTAAGTGTCATAACCTTGATTCTTGCCCCAATTAATTAATGGGGCTGAACTGCAGTCCAAATGTTGGTAGTTTCCTTGTTGTAGTCAAACCAGCAGTCAAAGTGATGCAAAACATTTGATTGTGCTTGGTTCGGTTTTAAATCAGTATCACTTAGACCCTTTGTGGTCTTTTATGCACGCACGCACAAATATATATACATGATAGTTTCTAAACAAATGTATGTTGAAATGGAAGTTTGCTGCTTTTGTGACTCTGAAGGATCCAATATTTTTAATTTAGTTTGAGATTCTCTCTCTTTTATTTTATTTTATTTTCGTTTCTTAGGTTCTAAACTTTGTGATTTACCTTTATGCTATATGTTGTCTTTTCCAGTTAATCACTTTCATTTTCTATTACTCTGTCATTGCTCCTGACTTTGTTAAGTGTAATTTTTGTTGAGCAGTTTTCACACCTATGATTATGCACGACATTTTGTTAGTGCATGTACTCGCATCCTTGGACTTGAGGGAACACCTGAAGGGGTTGAGGATCAAGGGAAGCTGACTCGAGTTGCTGCAGTACGTGCTCATAAAATTGTCAATAACATGTTTCATACTTACATTCAGAATTACTATTGAAAATTTTACAACAAACTTTACCCATGAAAAGGGGATGGGGGATGAAAGAAACTTTTTGAATGAAACTGTTCTTCTTTATCCTTAACCAATTAACGTGATGAGCTCAAAATTAACTACTTATTTAGTTTTGTTGTTGTTAAGGTGAATGTGTGGTCATATAAAGATGGATAAGATAAGAAATGAAGATATTCTACTAAAGATAGTAGTATAGGTGGCTGAAAAAATGAGAAAACATAAATTAAGATGGTTTGACATATTATTTGAACACTGAAGAAGAAGAGGTTGGTCAAAACTTATTTAGGTAAAAGTAATAAAACAAGACTTAATGGAGTGAGAAATAAATTGACATATGGTATGTCTTTGGACGGATTAGTGGAAAACTACTAACATTATGGAGGGGTAGACCCCTTTTTCCCTTTGTTTTATATGACTATTTTTAGTCATTTTTCTCTATATTTATCTCTTATTTATTTTTTACTCAACATTTTCTTTTTTGTTATTTGGGTTCGTCGACGGCTGATTCCAATTAGTTTGGGATAAAGGTGATGTGATGTTGATGTTACTTCTGTTGCCTTTGCATGTCAGTTTCCAATTGGTATAGACTCGCAACGATTCATACGTGCACTTGACAATCCTCAAGTCCAGGAACACATCAAAGATTTACAAGAAAGATTTAAAGGCAGAAAGGTGCATCTTTTACCTTGCTAATTGCTTCTTTTTTTTTGTTTATATCTTATAATGTGTAGTGCATCTTGGTCCTATTATTTTGAGATTGTTTCATATTTATAATTATATTTTTTTTTTCTATTGAAATTAAGGATTAGAGAATCATGGCAATTTTGGACAAGTTAAACACTGTTAAGGATTATAGATAAAAAATTAAGTGATGCTTTCCACTAGAGTATATTAGTATCATTTGAAACAATCTAGATAGATAGAACAGAAAGAGAAAAAAAGGCATCAAGACCATGTCACCATGACTACTCTTGCTGGCCAGTGGCCACAAAATACATCATCCCTATAATCTATTATCTTAAAAAATAATGGGAAAGTAGAACATGACGGCAGAACCTTTCTCTATGCACCATACAAGCAATCCACTATGCCACAATTACTCATCGTTATTTGCTTTTGGTGTTGCTAACTTATTAGTCACTCTAGATAGGCTCTGTTTAACTTGTTTTGGAAGTTAATTTTTGAAGTATGCTTACTCTACAGTATTAAATCTATTGATTGTTTTTTTTTTTTTTTGAACAAAAGAAAAATTTAACTAACAATTAACAAGCCTGGGAAAGGAAACACCCATACAATCCCGCTGAACCAGGGAACAACAACCCATAGGAGATTTAATAATAAAACAGCAACATGGATCGTATGATGTTATTGTATGAAAAACCAGATTTTTAGAAAAACCATTCAGATCAAGGTCTTGTTTAATGATTTCTTCTAAAATCTTCTTTGGTCTTCCACTACCTCTTTTAATCAGATTATCTTCCATTTGATCTGCTTTTCTCACAGGAGCCTCTATTTGTTGGTCTTCTCCTCAGTCCTCACATAACCAAACCACCTTAGGCAAGATTCTTCTCTTGTTAATATAAAAAAATTAATGATTTAGGGGTAAATAGTTAAGCATAACAAACTTATGTTTCTTATCTTTTCTTTTTCTTAAAAACAAAATCTGATGTTTCTTATTATTAATTTAAGAGTGCTGAAAGTGTCTGCAGGTAAGCTTTATCATTTGTTAATTTTATCCTGCCAATTTGTCTTTGTAGAAAGGTATCACCTTCAATCTTTAGCAACTGTCTGCCATGCTAGCACTGTGTGATATTAATAACTATTTATTTTAAAAATTTATGTTGCATTCTTCCAGTAACTGAGCATTAATATAGGAGTCACTTTATTATTAAATTGCTTTCCCTGTACAAGTTGTATATTTTGGCATGAGATGTTAAGATACATAAATATATATATATATATATATATATATATATTAAAGATATATCTTTGATTCTCCGGAGCAAAGTGCTACTTTAATGTGGTTCAATGGTTCTATCATTTGACTATCCCTTAACCTTTTTCTGGCTTGACAGGTAATGTTAGGTGTTGATCGCCTTGATATGATCAAAGGAATCCCTCAAAAAATTCTAGCATTTGAAAAATTCTTGGAAGAGAATGCTTCTTGGCGTGATAAAGTCGTTCTGCTTCAAATTGCTGTGCCAACAAGAACGGATGTTCCTGAGTGTATGCTGCTTATATTATTTTATATTTTCTTATTCCATCTTCAGTATATGATGGTAGGCAATAAAATAGGCCCCTCTTTTTCAATTTGTTTTCTGTTGTTTTGACAAGCGGAAGATCAATGCTAAGCAAGATCTAATGCTTCTTCGGTTCCTTTGTTGTTTGTATTCCACTTTTACTCTGGACAGAAAGAAAGTCTTTTTATGCTTAAAAGGAAAAATAAAAATAAAAATAATGTGCTTTCCAAAATATTTCTTGTATTCTAAACTAGTATAGGCTGACATATTTGATTGTATTTTCAAATTCATGTATAAAACTTTTCGTTAATGAAAAAATTATTTTATTGAAATTGGGTACACAATCAATGTACTGTGATCATAAACACTATTCATTTAATCTGCATTTTATGTGCTTAGTGTTTTTGTTGCGGGCTGGAGTTCTACAGCTCTCTCCTTTCCAATGTAGTTTGTTTTAAATACTAGCTCCACTAAAAGCTTAAGCTGTTAGCTGGTGGCAAGGATAAATCTCTTGACCATATGGTTAAAAAGGCTCCAGTACCACATCAAAGACTAAGCCTTCTAAAGCTTAAGCTATTAGGTAGAGAGATTTAGTAGATCTTTTATATCTCTTTTAAGAGTGTAGTTTTTTTTTTTTTTTTGGAACATGCTTAATTGGGTATCATGATCAACTTTACAAAAAGCTTAAGCGATTTAGGTGGAAGCCCTAGATGATTTTATATCTTCAGAAACTGTCATGTGGAGCATTTACTCAGTATTCTTGGTTTTTTTTATTTCTTGCATATTTACAGATCAAAAGCTTACAAGCCAGGTCCATGAAATTGTTGGCCGCATCAATGGCAGATTTGGATCATTGACTGCTGTTCCAATACATCACCTGGTGCGTTCTTAAGACATTCATCATTACATTAATGTTGATGCACAATCCCATACAATACAAGATTTATCTTCTGTGAATGATACTTAAATCTCATTTGATTATCTAATTCAGCTGTACTGGTTGCATATGGTTTTGTTCATTCCCATAATACTATGTATTTATGCTAACACTTTCTTTGGAATGGATGAAAATGGAGATTGATTTTGGGAGGAATGGATTTTAGAAGGAAATTTCATTTTAACTTGTATGTGAAACTAAGGAGAATTATGGGAAGAATGAAAATGAGGAATTTTTTAAAATTTAAAGCTGTCAAAAATCAAATTTCTCCAAAAAATGAGAGAAAATAAAGAGAAATTAAAAGCATAACTTCAGAGTATTCTACATTACACTGTTATCCTTAAAACATAATTTCAATAACAATCAACTATAAGCGTGGGTGTAATTATACAATGTTTGAAATATGTCCAAGATTGCTAATCAGGTATTCAATGAATTTTTAGATAATATATTAAAAGTAACATTTGACCTTTTTATATGCTTATTCTGATGATCAGTCTACATCATTTTTTTATTATTAATCACATTGCTATGCTTGGTGGCTTAACGAATTTGCTATGCCTGCAGGACCGCTCTCTTGATTTTCTAGCACTATGTGCGTTGTATGCTGTTACGGGTACAATTTATGTACTTTTAGATTTTTTCTCTCTTACTAAACTTTCCATGAATAACTTCTGATATCAACCTGCCCTTTGCCATTTGCCAATAGTCAGCATGTGAGAAAATATCTACTGTTTGATTAACTTCTGATGTCAATTTATGTTTTTTGTAATGCATGCGTCTAAAATGGAAAGTACTTGTTTCAGTGTTCTTTTAGACATGATTCTTAGTATCATTTGTAGGTCCTCAGCTTTCCCTTTTAAGCTATTCCTTGTAAATGTTATTTACATTTTTCTGTTTCTTATTTCCCAACATGTATGTATGAATTTATATGGCACACCAAAGGTCTGTCTGTAAATAGTGATAAACTGCTTTGAGACGTTTCACTTTCGGAATGGTTGCACTAACACATATTATGGTTTGTATAAATGTTACCGTGTTGTTTTACAATTTTATTGCCTGTGTGAGTTATCTCCAATATTCTACTTGCCTTGATCAGCACGAATGCCCTTTTTTTAACTAATGCAATACATTATTTTGCTGAGTTGTGTTATTTACTCTTCGCTTACTGACATATAGGTTTGCTCTTCTTTTCCAACACTTGTAACTTCTTCAGTAATTTCTTGTGTTTGATGCCATGTTTATGAACTGCGAAAAAAAGTGGTTTATGGAAATAACCATGCAAGAGAAATATAACAAAATGGAATCTATTTTTCTTATCAAATTCAAGTCACACGTACACCACATTTACAACAAAAAACATGCTTCTACTGCTCTGGCCACTGGTAATTTTTTATTTTTTATACACCGAGTATCAGTACTAAAACTTGTATGCATGTCTGAAATGAAGTCAGGCTTTAAATATATTTTGGGACCTATATTTTGGGAAAAGATGAAAGTATGCCCCATATGCCTAGAGCACTGCCTCAAGTCTACTAAATCTGAATTTATTACATAGTTCCCTGAATTCTCAAATGTTTATGAAGAATTAATTTTGTTTATTGCTTATATTCAAAAAAATTTACTGTAAATTTTCTGCCAATAACGTATTTATACTATCTATTTCTTACCCAGATGTAGCACTTGTCACATCTTTGAGGGATGGAATGAATCTTGTCAGTTACGAATTTGTGGCCTGCCAAGATAAAAAGAAAGGAGTTCTTATTCTTAGCGAAGTAATTACAGAAACCTATTAGTGTATTTGTCTTTTGTTTTAATTTCTCAATTCAGGCTATGTTAATGTTGAATAATTGTTTAGCAGAGAATAGATTCAAAAGTTAGAAGATGGAAATCTCTACCCTACTACAGTCCTACGTTTTTAAATTATGATAGCCGTGATAACTTGATAAAAAATTTCCTGAACTGCCCCCAGACACCCCACTCTCCTTAAAACTTATAAGATATGCTGTGACATCTTCTCTGACATAAGAGATACTGTTTGCAATTATTCCATATTTATTTTCTGTTTGCTTTCCTGTGTATTATTTCCTTCTGGATTGTAGATTCCTTTCCTTATTTACATTAGACAACTGCCAGTTTGGTAGAGATCTGTCACCCTAATTGTAATAATCAATTCTCCTTTAATTATGGGAGAATGTCTCTGTATATATTGTATATACATAGGCAGCTTGCCTCTAAGGAAAATAACACAGATTCAGCTCAAAACCTTTATCGTTAAGATACAAAGTTTCATCTCTTTATTCCTGTCAAGATTATAGATTTATATTTCTAATCTCTGTTTATAGAAAGCTCTCAGTGCCTCTCATCTATGGGATGTTTAAATTAACTTTTGCATATTCTTCCTTTTAACTAGATATCTATACTTTGTGGGATAATACTCAGTTGTTGTTTTAAATAGGCATGTATCCTCTTGATCTGACATCTGACATTAGGTATTTGATATGCTTCTTGTAGTTTGCTGGTGCTGCACAGTCTCTTGGTGCTGGGGCAATTCTGGTCAACCCCTGGAACATCACAGAAGTTGCTAATGCAATTGCCAAGGCTCTGAATATGCCTTCTGCGGAAAGAGAGAAGAGACATAGGCATAACTTTCTTCATGTAATAACCCACACTGCTCAGGAATGGGCAGAAACTTTTGTAAGGTATACAGATTGGTCTTCTCAATATCTGTTCTTGTATGTTAGAAGTTTCTGATTTATAATAAGGGCAATGTACCTTATTAGTGCCTGTTGATTTTATAGATACTGATTCATTTAGTCCGCAGTTCAGACTCCAAACCATAATTCTGGTGGTTTTTCTTAAATAATAGTGGAAGTTATTTGCTTGTTTTGCCTAATTATTATAGTCTGTTGATTGGGAAAAATCTGTAAAACTATGTAGATAGAATTATACTTAAATTTGATGATTATTTACATGTGATGCCAAATTTTTGGAATTTGAGAAAAAAATGCAGATGCCTGATTTTGATTATGAACCAAAATATGTTATTGAGGAATATATCTCTTGCTAGGATTTTTAAGATGGATCCACAATAACTTGTTGAATGTCATCTTTGAATTTTTACAGCGAACTAAATGATACTGTTGTTGAGGCACAGCTAAGGACTAAACAAGTTCCACCACGGCTCCCAACCACGACTGCAATTGAGCGATACCTGCAGTCAACTAATCGATTGCTTATTTTGGTATGCTATCTTATCACGAAGCTTATGACTTCTTTGAATACTGATCTTTAAGGAACCCTTTCAGACCTTCTTGTTTTCTCCAAATATATATATACTTTTTTTTGGGTAGGAGTTTTCTCCAAATATTTTAATACTTGTTCCCTTCTAACTAGTAACTACTTTAGATAGACAAAAAAAAAACTTGGTTGTTTTATAAAACCTCTTAGAACTAGTGAAGCACATTTTGTTCTTATTGAGAGGAAAACTAGGAAGGTTGTCCTCCAATGGAAACTAGATCCAAAGTGTATTACCCGAATGAGTCATCAGTTGAAAAGGGAAACATTTTCTCCTGAGACCCAACAAAATGAATGTTTATCCTCCCCTACCCTTTTTGAACTAAAGGAAACTCCTATATAATGAAATGACGACATTTTATAATGGGTGACTCCATTGTAAATATATATGAACTTAGCTTAAAAATGATATAGTTATCAGATATGGAACTGTGGGGAAAATTACAAGATCTTGATATGCCTTTTGTATAACCTGTTCAAATTCTTCTTAAGCGTCTGAAAATAGGTATGGGGCTTGGCCTCATGCCATTGTTTATTGTAACGCCCGGCCACTTGCAAGCATCAACGACTGTCCCCACGCACTACCTACCACTAGACTTTTCAGCGTGCTTTGTCCTCACTCGCACACTTCCAGGAAAAACTTCCCAGGAGGTCACTCATCCCAGAATTGCTCCAAGTCAAGCACGCTTAACTATGGAGTTCTTCCGATCCGGGCTACCGAAAAGTAGATGCATCTTGTTTTCGGTAGCCCGGATCGGAAGAACTCCACAGTTAAGCGTGCTTAACTTGGTGCAATTCTGGGATGGGTGACCTCCTGGGAAGTGGGCGAGTGAGGAAAAAGCACACTGAAAAGTCTCGTGTTAGTATATGGGAATAGTCGTTGATTCTTGAAGCGGCCAGGCGTTACAAGTGGTATCAGAGCAGGGCCTCTCATCCAGTACGGTGTGGTTCGAGGACGAACCAGGCGGAAGCTGGTGGGCATGTAACATCCCGGGCGCTGACGAGGGCGGGGAGTGATTGCTGGTGCGCAAGGGCACGGACAAGGAGCGGCTCCTGGCAGGCTTCCAGTGACGGGGGTATATGAATGAATCGAATAACACCGGAAAGAGAGGGATTCCAGAGACTGTGCTGGTATGGGACAGTACAGTTGGGAATGACTTATAAGAATTAATTGGTACTACCTATACTAACAAGATGCATCTACTTTTCGGGAGCCCGGATCGGAAGAACTCCACAGTTAAGCGTGCTTGACTTGGAGCAATTCTGGGATGGGTGACCTCCTGGGAAGTTTTCCCGGGAAGTGTGCGAGTGAGGACAAAGCACGCTGAAAAGTCTCGTGGTAGGTAGTGCGTGGGGACAGTCGTTGATGCTTGTAACGCCCGGCCGCTTCAAGAATCAACGACTATTCCCATATACTAACACAAGACTTTTCATTGTGCTTTTTCCTCACTCGCACACTTCCTAGGAAAACTTCCGAGGAGGTCACCAATCCCAGAATTGCACCAAGTCAAGCACGCTTAACTGTGAAGTTCTTCCGATCCGGATTACCGAAAAGAAGATGCATCTTGTTAGTATAGGTAGTTCCAATTAATTCTTATAAGCTATTCCAAACTGTGCAGTCTCACATCTATACAGTCTTTGGAATCCCTCTCTTTTGGGTGTCGATTCAATTCATCCATGCATGTAACCCCCACGCTGGAAGCCTATCAGGAGCCGCTCCTTGTCCATGCCCTTTCGCACCGGCGATCACTCCCCGCCCTCGTCAGCGCTCGGGATGTTACATGCCCACCAGCTTCCGCCTGGTTCGTCCTCGAACCACACCGTACTGGAAGAGAGGCCTGCTCTGATACCACTTGTAACGCCTTGCAAGGATTAACGACTGTCCCCACACACTAACACGAGACTTTTCAGCGTGCTTTGTCCTCACTCGCACACTTCCCGAGAAAACTTCCCAGGAGGTCACCCATCCCAGAATTGCTCCAAGTCAAGCACGCTTAACTGTGGAGTTCTTCCGATTCGGGCTACCGAAAAGTAGATGCATCTTGTTAGTATAGGTAGTACCAATTAATTCTTATAAGTCATTCCCAACTGTACTGTCCCATACCAGCACAGTCTCTGGAATCCCTCTCTTTCCGGTGTTATTCGATTCATTCATGTACCCCCGTCGCTGGAAGCCTGCCACGAGCCGCTCCTTGTCCGTGCCCTTGCGCACCGGCGATCACTCTCCGCCCTCGTCAGCGCCCGGGATGTTACATGCCCACCAGCTTCCGCCTGGTTCGTCCTCGAACCACACCGTACTGGATGAGAGGCCCTGCTCTGATACCACTTGTAACGCCCGACCGCTTCAAGAATCAACGACTATTCCCATATACTAACACGAGACTTTTCAGTGTGCTTTTTCCTCACTCGCACACTTCCTAGGAAAACTTCCCAGGAGGTCACCCATCCCAGAATTGCACCAAGTCAAGCACGCTTAACTGTGGAGTTCTTCCGATCCGGGCTACCGAAAAGAAGATGCATCTTGTTAGTATAGGTAGTACCAATTAATTCTTATAAGCTATTCCAAACTGTGCAGTCTCACATCTATACAGTCTTTGGAATCCCTCTCTTTCGGGTGTCGATTCGATTCATCCATGCATGTAATCCCCACGCTGGAAGCCTATCAGGAGCCGCTCCTTGTCCATGCTCTTTCGCACCGGCAATCACTCCCCGCCCTCGTCAGCGCTCGGGATGTTACATTTATAGCCAAACAGTGAAGATGAACAAGATGCCTGATGAGTGAAGGATAATGGTAGTAGTACCTCAATACAAGAAGTCATGAACAAAAACAGCATTCAATGCTGTAAAAGTAGTCAAGGAATCTGGAAAAATCATAAGATCAATATTTCTGAAAGATTAATTGGGCATGGAGCTATATTCTTATTGAAATATGGAATGTTTGTGTTTCTGTTGGATGTGCAGATGTTATTAGACTTCATCAGAGAAAAGAATTCAATTACAAAGTTGTGTTTCCTTGATTTTGCAAATCCCAGATTAAAACCATTACCATTATATCATGAACTAGCTTTTGTCATTCTTTTTATTAACATTTTCTATTAACATCGGTGATACACTCTGCAGGGATTCAATGGAACTTTAACTGAGCCAGTCGAGAAAAAAGGTGATCAGTATAAAGAAATGGAACTCGCAGTGCATCCAGAACTGAAACAACCCTTGACAGCACTTTGCCGCGACCCGAAGACAACAGTTGTTGTGCTTAGTGGAAGTAAAAGAAAAATTCTAGATGAAGTAATTCTTGGTACATTACTTCCTTCTTTGTGAACTACTCGATCCACTTTTAACTTATTGCTATTACAGAACTTTAAAGAATATGACATGTGGCTGGCAGCAGAGAATGGGATGTTCTTAAACCCTTCAAAGGGAGAATGGATGACAACAATGCCAGAGCAACTGAATATGGAGTGGGTTGATAGCGTGAAGGTACTTGATTTTTAAGTTCCAATTCTTTTGATTGTGCCCCTCTCCTTCACAATATTGACTTACATTGGTGATCCTGTATTTTCAGCAAGTTTTTGAATACTTCAAAGAAAGAACACCTCGGTCACATTTCGAAGAAAGGGAAGCTTCACTTGTATGGAATTACAAACACGCAGGTGCTTGAGTTGTGTTTAGGGAGACTATTTTGTGTTCTGCCTGCTGTCTTTCCAGTTACTAATCCTCTCACAATGATCATAGATGTTGAGTTTGGAAGACTCCAAGCAAGGGACATGCTTCAGCATCTCTGGACAGGTCCAATTTCTAATGCACCAGTTGAAGTTGTTCAAGGGAGCCGATCTGTTGAGGTGCGAGCTGCTGGCGTTACGAAGGTGACCTCTAGTTTATAATATTGATGCTTCTAAGTTCTGTTTTCATCTGAAAAGTTTCATAATGATTTAAATGTATACATCAAATCTTTATTTAATCAGGGAGCAGCTATTGACCGCATCCTTGGTGAGATAGTCCACAGTAAATCCATGACAACACCAATCGATTATGTCCTGTGCGTAGGACATTTTCTGGCGAAGGTGAATTAAGTTTTCATTTGATATATTTTGCGAATTACTTTTATTATCTTGTTTATCTGTCTAATATGATAAATTTTGATTTTAATGTTCTTACAAGCATGGTTTCATATATGATAAGTTTTAATTGTAAATTGTTTCGGTAGCATGCAAGACTGTCTAGCATATGCTTGCACCTTTACCTCATTAGGCCTTATACTGCACAAACTTTCTTATATGATATAATGGAAAAAGTGTAACCTAAAAATTTGGTGAACACACTGGGATAAAATTCAACAAAGCTTTCCTGAAGTACAAAAACAGAGATTTCATCAGATAATTGGAAGTTACCGTTGGTAATGTCCTATTTCATTCCATCTCCTAAGTTTATTTGATTATAATTATAACTCTTGATCTGAAGAGTTTTGAATTTTCACTAAGTTTTGAACTTCACTGTCGATATTTGTATGTGCTACCTACCTCAACCACTGGCAAAATCTTGTTTCTTTGGTATAGAACTTAGTATTTTACACTTTCCGTCAATTTGCTGGTTGGGCTTCATTTGTGATCCTAACATAGTTCTGTTTGCTATAATGAAATATTAACATTAAGATCTTAGGCTATGTACTACCGATACGTGATATGACATGACACGACACTCCGACACGTTAATTCTAAAAAATGTTAGATTTTGACACGTTAGGACACGTTTTGATATTAAATAATATTTTTAATTTATATAGTGTATATTATATTTAATATTCAATAATTTAACAAAAATTGAAGTTAAACTTATAATACCCATCAATTTTGCAAAGAAATATAAGATATCCCAAATATTTATATTAAACTCAATAAAATGGTAATCGTAATCCAACGAATCTAATAGTTGGAACTAAAAACGCAACACAACGCAACCTTTGAACCATTTTTTGAGTTTCTACAACGCGTGTTGGAGTGTCGGGAAGTGTCGGACACGGCACGTCTTAGGCATGTAAAGCAAAGTGTTTTTAAGTTAAAATTATTTTTGTTTCTATTAGCAAATGCATGTGGATATATTTGATGTATTCTACTCCTAGCTCTTTCTTCCACATCCGATTTCTAGTTAAATCCATTAAAAGGTTCATGTTAAGAGTCTGGATGATTTTCACGAAGTATTCTTGATTTAAAAGTGTTTCGATCTCTGGTGCTCTTTTATGTGTGTCATGCTTTACATTTAGCTGATGAGCATTTAAAAATAAAAATAAAATAAAAAATAGCGGGATTGATACCGTATGCAACTGAATTGAACATTATTGAATGCAGCAGGATGAAGATATATATTCCTTTTTTGAGCCAGAGCTTCCTTATCCTGGTGTGGGTTTTACGCGAAGTAAGGCAACAGATGCAGTTAAGTATCCTGTTGAGAGGACATCGTCCTTGAAGATCCCAGCTGGTAAAAATGGAACAAAGTCATCTCAAAATAAGGGACAACGTCCTTTGTCAAATTCTGAGAAGAAAACAAATAATCATATCTGCCGTGCACCAAAGCGGCAAGCTCCTGAAAAGGTCTCTTGGAATGTCCTTGACCTCAAGAAGGAGAATTACTTCTCATGTTCTGTTGGACGAACTCAAACAAATGCTCGCTATACTCTTGGATCATCAGATGACGTTGTTGTATTCCTCAAGGAACTAGCTGATGCATCTTCAAACTCTTTATTACCTAGTGTCTGAATTAGTTGAGATTCCATGCTTTTGCTCCTTAGGATACTTCCAGCTTCAGAATTTGGTATATCCTTAGCAATCCTACTTCATTCACATGCTAACATTGAAAGATAAATTATGTAGCCATTTTAGTCTCACAGAATTTCCCTGTACAAGTTCGTGCTTTATTTAGAAAACTTTACTTTTGTCTTCTGCATAAGAGGATAGTCTTTCTGTATGCTTCTCTAGCGAATGTGCATTCCAAATATGGCTTTATCTGTAACTGTAGGTTGATTTTTACTACAATGTTGAAAATTGAAGAATAGTAGTCAATGTTTTAAAAGCCGGAGGAAAACTCGAATTGGAAAAATCTTCGGATCATGATTTAATTGGTTAAACGGATAGTCGAATCAGGTAATAAAATAACTAAATATTTATATATAACAATATATATTAAAATAAAACATCAAGTTTTAATAATAAATATACATAATAAAATGTACTATTCATGTTTCTTAATTTTATAAAATGTACTATTCATGTTTCTTAATTTTATATTATAAATAAAATTATATGATGATTTTGATATTTTATGTATTTGTTTACGGGAAAAATATATGCAGTTAATGCATATAAGTTATTTGTATTTATTCCTAAAACGATGTCATTTTGGTATTGAAATCTTAAAAATTTTAAATATAAAAATTATTATAATCTTGAGATAAATTAAAATTATAAAAATACCATAATTTCTGCCCCAAAATGACGTCATATTGAGTTTATTGCATATAACTTATCTGCAGTAACTGCAGAAAAAACGAATCATTTTTAAAACTCATTAAATAAAATTTGTTATACTAATAATTTATCAAAATTAAACTCAATTTTTTTATCATCATTATTACTTTATGTTATTTTCAAATTTCAAAATCTTATAACATTTTTTAATTTTATTTTCCTAAACCATTCTTCCTAGATTCTCTCTCTTTCCCTCGTGATCTCTCCTCTTTATATGCACTTTCTGAGAATCTGTATTCCTCTTCCTCCATCTTCAAACACGGATTCTTATTTTGTTATTATTATTATTTTATCGTTTTCCCTTCCTCCTTGCTCTCCACAACCCTCCAAGTGCGCGGTTACCCTTTTTTCTCTTATGTTAACAGGTCATGTAATTTGCTAAGATTTATTAAGTTGGTTTTTTAATCAACTAATATAATTTTATGGTTTTTGTTTTCTCTAAAATATACTCTAATTTTTTCTTCTTAGTTTGATAAGAATTAAGATGTAAAGAATCAATTCAACCCAAAAACTTAAGTTGGTGGGTGAAGGTTTTTTAATGGTTTTATATATCTTAACACGCTCCCTCACACGAGAGCCCATTGGGCTTGAAGGGTGGATAATATATAGGCCTACCTACCTATGCGAATAAAGAAATTCAACTTGAAAGAAAGTGGAGGGCGGCAAAGTTTGAACCCCGGGACACGATACACGCTCCCTCACACGAGAGCCCATTGGGCTTGAAGGGTGGATAATACATAGGCCTACCTACCTATGTGAATACAGAAATTCCACTTGAAAGAAAGTGGAGGGCGGCAAGGTTTGAACCCCGGGACACGATACACGCTCCCTCACACGAGAGCCCATTGGGCTTGAAGGGTGGATAATACATAGGCCTACCTACCTATGCGAATAAAGAAATTCCACTTGAAAGAAAGTGGAGGGCGGCGAGATTTGAACCCCGGGACACGATGCTCTGATACCATGTAAAGAACTAATTCAATGCAAAAACTTAAATCGGTGGATGAGAACTTTTTAATGATTTTATATATCTCGACGTAACAGGGATATTTGGTTTGAAGTAAATGCTCGGCAGATTTGATATTTTCTACAGGTAGATAAAGCTCATATTTGATATTTTCTTGCATACCTCGGGAAGGATGAAAAGATACTGATTTTAGGTTATAGAATAACATTGAATAAATAATAATAGCAACTTGGGTGGAATTTGATTGCATGATCCAACTAACCCCTCATTTAATTCTTTCTCCTACAGTAATGTTTAGTTTTGTATAATTAGATTTCTCTTGTCTGCTCCTACAAATCATATTAGCTTGTGTTTGCTGAAGGACAAAGGATTATTAACCTTCGTGATAAAGGGTTTATTTGATTGTGTTTTAATTTTTTTTTTCTTAAAATTATTTTGTAGAATAATTATGGAAACGGTTATTTTCCGTATTTTTATGTTTTGAAAGTTAAAAAGCAAAACAGAAAATAAAAATAACTCAGACATATTCTCTAAATTTAATTCTAAAAAAAAAAAATGGTTACAATTTTTAATTTTTCTTTTTTTTTTACAAAATAAATTTACCAAATGAGTTTTTTTTATATTTTTATTCTGAAAATTAGAAAAATATTTTTAAAAACATGAATCAAACAGAGCCAAAATTCTGTACCAAAAAAAAAAAAAATAAAAGAGCCAAAATTCTTTACATCATCTCATCTCAGTCTTATATTATCATATTATTAAATCTGTACTTTTAAGTAATTATTATTATAATTCTTTAATAATTTAACAGCATATAATTAGATTACACAACTAGACAAAGCACTATTAACAAAGCACTGGCCTTGCGCTTCGCTTGACGCTTGGTACCCGTGGATGATTGATAATTGGGGAACAATGTTCCCAATAATTTGATGGTTGAAACTTGAAATATTCTTTTTTAGCTTCACTCGTGCATCGCGCTTCCATGTATCGGCGACAAAAAATATATGATCATGTTGTCAGTGCAATTACTTAAATATTAGGATTTTAGGCAGCCAACATTTTATTGAAAATAAAACTTTATTCAGATAAAAAATTGTATTATTTTAATTCATTGCACGCATATAATGACATTTCTCAAGCGACTGAAAATAATAGATTATGAGTATATAATTATAATATTAAAATTATTTTTAATTTTTTTTCTCCTGAAAATTTTTTAAAACTCATTGGCCGACATGGAAAGAAAAAAAAATTACTTTAATATTATAACTATATACTCCTCGAAGTACATCATTATAAATGGATGACTGAAGATAAGCTTATTTTAAAAAATTAGGGAAATAATTTTTCCATATATATATATATATATATATATATATATATATATATATATATATTAAAATATGGATGAATTGAATGTTAAAATTCTGAGAATAATTAAATTTTGTTTAAAAATGAATAATATACATTTTTCATGCTATAATAAATCTTTTTTTTTTTCAAATCAAGTAAAGATATTTGTGTCAGTCTACATAATTTCTATGTTTCACCGACACCAACATTGGACATGAGACACAGTAAAAAATATTATATTTCAACACATTAAGACACGTTTTGATATTAAATAATAATTTTAATTTATGTAGTATATATTATATTTAATATTCAATAGTTTAATAAAAAATGAAGATAAACATAATTTATACCCATCAATTTTGTAAAGAAACGTAAGATATCCCAAATATTTATATTAAAATTAATAAAATGGTAATCATAATCCAACGAATCTAATAGTTAAAACTAAAGATGCAGCGTATTGCAAATTTGTACCCTTTTTTGAGTATCTGCAATATGTGTTAGAGTATCGGGGAGTGTCGAAAAATATTGAACACGACACGTCAGAGTTTTTGAAGTGTCGGTACATCATATCATAACTTTATATATAAGGGCATGTTTGTTGTGATGTATAAGACTTGAAAGTATAAGCTTATACTATATGATATGACATTTTCAGTTATTTAGTGTGACCATCGCATAGTATAAGCTTATACAGCAGAATCCCTTAATACATCGAAATGATATATAACTTAATCAGGCATGAGGGAGTGAGATTAGGCCTGATAAGGGGTTGATGTATTAATATTGTTTAGAAGTACAATTTTCAAGAACTAATATATCATTTCAATATTAATATATTAAAATAATTTTTTTAATATATTAATTTTTAAAATATTGGAGAATATTATTTTATACAATACGATACCAAACGCTGAATAGTATTAAAATATAATCAGGTCATATACTATTAGACCTAATCCTATATTATGCATCAAACTTACCCTAAAATTGGTCGATGATTCTTTGCTTAAACATTTAAGTTTTTGAAAAATTAATTCATGACACAAGTATAATTTAAAAGTCATATAAATATTATTATTGAAAAAAAAATCTGGGACTAACACTCTCAAGAATGTCTTGAACAGGTTATTGAATATATTAGTTTTCTTTTTCTCTATGTGGTTAATAGGTAAAAAGAGCCAAATACTATCGTTGTCAAATTTGTATTCTCCATGAACTCAATTACTATATAACTTTTTTTACGTTAACTGAAGAAAATTAAAAGAATATTTCAATTGCATCCATTTCACTGCATAACCCACAAAAAGATTATATATAAGCAATAAAAAAACACGTCTTTCAGGGTAACAAGACCCTATTTAAAGGGCTGCTCTTAACAAAGGAGATTATAATATAAAATAAAGCCATAGAAATGTAAAACTTAGAAATCATACCTAACCCAATTATAATAATTGTCACCCTCTAAACACAGTAACATGATGGAACTAACAATGAAATAATGAGTGATCTACGTAGCCAGACAAAAAAAATGCTTAGTTTGTGATGTCCAAAACATGAAACTGCTTAATAAAATTTTTAAGCAGTTTTCTTGTTTGGCTCAAAGACATACTTGATCAGTGATTCCTTGATGGAAAGCAACTCTGGGAACTCATTCTTCAATTTGGATGCATCCATCTCATTGTTGCTTCGTGCAGCAATTATCACCTTGGCTTGTTCTTCAAGTGTGAAGTTAACCCACTTGAAGTTTGAATCAATGTAATCCCTATACATCTCAAGAATCTCATTATGGCTCACAGCCCCAGGATTTGTGAAGTTCCATATGCCCCTCAAGTTCCTCTTTGCCATCTCAATTGAAATAGGCAGAAGTTCATCCAAAATAGTCATGCTGTTTGGAATGTTAACAACTTTGTTATAGCGAGAAATCTTGGTAATGAAATTGCGTGGATTGCTCAGGTCAGACGAAATCGGCATGCGAACTCTGAGGGTGCATACATTGTCATATTCTTTCAAGAGTTCTTCAACCTGATGAAAATTCAGAGACAAATTATTAGAGATATTCATAATCATATAATGGAAAGGGAATGAAACCATATCATGTAAGCAAAGCTTACCATAGCTTTAGTTTTGGAATAGAAAGAACCAATGAAATTGGGTTTGTCTTCCTCCTTAAAACCAATGCCAGAACCCTCTGGATGATCTGCATCATACTCAAATATGCACCCAGTAGCATAATTTATCATCAAGAGTCCATGCTCTCTGCTGACATCAGCCAATGTTAAAGTCCCAGCAACATTGGCGCGGATGGTTTCGGTTTTATGAGATTCACACCAATCAACATTGGGTCTGCCAGTCACACCAGCTGCATTAAAAACATGTGTTGGCTTCACATTTTGAATATCAGCCACAAGTGATGCGCGATCCTCTAGGCGCCCTTTTCCATATTCATAGGGAATTCCTTGCTTCTCACACAATTTCCCCAGCAAACCCCCAATCCAACCTGTTCTACCATAGATCAAGAATTTGAGAGGAAGTTTCTGCAAAGAGCCAACGTTCTTCGATGATGGAACCACCATTTTTGTATTAGTTGAGACATATGATGCGGGTTTTTCTTCTTCAGATCCATATCTCTCCATCCCACCAGGCATCATCAGCATCCTTGGATGAGGAAGCAATGCACCACTAACATCACCCCACCAAGTAGGATTGTTGATATACCAATCCATGGTTTTCTTCAAGCCCTCTTCCCATGTGGTCCTCTCAGACCAACCCAAGATCTTCAGCTTTTCATCATCAAGAAAGTATCTCTGGTCATTAAATGGTCTGTTCTCTACAAATTTGATACTAGTTTCTGGGTCCATTGAGAAAAGTCTGCATATATCTTTGGCTACATCAGTAACTCTCCTTTCCTTCTTAGTACCAATATTGTAAACATGCCCAACCTCTCCCTTGTGAAGGATAACTTCAAAAGCCTCAGCAACATCTTCACAATATAAATAACTCCTCACATTTGAACCATCCCCATGAATTGGAAGAGGCTTCCCTTGCATAGCCAGGAGGATGAACTTTGGAATTAACTTCTCAGGAAACTGATTTGGCCCATAAACATTGTTTCCCCTCGTGGTGATCACAGGTAACCCATACGATCTACCATATGCCATCACAAGCATTTCTGCCCCAGCTTTTGTTGCAGAATATGGATTTGTGGGAAGTAGCTGAGAAGCCTCATGATTTCCAACAACAGCATCTTCATCTGTCTCCCCATATACCTCATCAGTGCTCACATGGATGAACCTTTTGATCTGGCCAGTTACCTTGCAAGCTTCTAATAGGACATGAGTACCATATATGTTGTTCTTGGTGAACTCAAAGCTATTACCAAACGAGTTGTCAACATGGGTTTGAGCAGCAAAGTGCATTATTGTGTCAATAGACTCAGTGATGAGAAGGTAGTTGACAAGGTCAGCACTTCCAATATCCCCCTTCACAAACTTGAAGTTCGGAGATGATCTTGAAGGAATCAGGTTCTTCAGATTAGAACAGTAATCAAGCTTATCAAGAACAACAATTTTGTACTCGGGATAGTTCCGGATAAGCCGGTTGGCAACATGAGATGCAATGAATCCAGCCGCCCCAGTAATGAGGATGTTTTTTGGGGTATGCGTAGTCATGCCAGGCAACTTCTACAATATAAATAAAGGCAAATCACAATATAACAATTAGAACAACAGACACAAAATAATCAAAGTATCAATTTTTTTCGCCAAATGACCACAAACAGAAAAATAAAACAACATAGCTTACTACAACAGATTTCAATCTCACTCATCATTAACAGAAAAACCTTCTACATTGAAGGTAAGCTAACAGATTATAGATACAAAGCTCACACAATTAAGTCCAAGAGAAAACACAAAGAAAGTAAAACTTAAATCAACATAATTTCCGGATCCAGTTTGGTAAGATGAAATACACAAAAATCAATTGAATCTGCAATGAATTGCAGTCAGAAGTCTAGGCATCAACATCAAGGAAAAACAAACACGGGAATATCCAAAGCTAGATTTTTTTTCCCTCTGCTTTCCCTCTACATCAGCAATGGAAACACACACCAACAAAAATTTAAAAAAAAAATTAAATTAAAATTAAGACTCATTTCACACAAAAAAATGGGGAATCCAATGAATTTTTCACAAAACCAATCACCCTATTTTCAGAACAACAAATCCAACACAGATCTGGTTATTTCACTAGCTTCAGCTGAAACGATCACGTGGATCAAGATAGAGTAACATAAAAAAAAAAACTCATCTTTACAATCACCACAGATCCAACAAGACGGAGCAACACCCAGATCACGAAAATCACCCGTTGGCCCAAATTTCAAATCTTTCCAAATGAAAAATCAGAAACACCAAATGGGGCAGCACCCGAATCATAAAAAAACAAAAAAAAACAGAGGACTGAGTGCAAAAACAACTTACCAATTGGTATGAGATGGCACCGTCGAAGAAGAAAAAAAGACCGAAACAAGAAAGAGAACTTGTTCAGACACAGAAGAAACGGAAGATGGAACCTCACAGATTTAGATTTGGAGTCTACACACTGTCTATATATATGCGCGCTTGTGTATGAAATATGATGAAACTAAGGATCTTAGACAGTTAAGGACAACCAGAGGATCATGTCAAATGATGAAATTGCCCTCCCAACTTCACAGTTTTACGCGGGACCCACTCTCGTTTTCCATCCAATTTCGTAAGTTAATTGTTCTTTGAAAATTGATTTTCTTATATCACATGATGCCATATGAAAGGATTTCAATTGTTTATCAATAAATATATGATCGTTTAAGATAAGAAAAAATGGTTGGCGTATAAAGTGGGAAAATAATATCATTAATTTTTTATCCGATCACCTTGCGGAGCCCCTTATTGGAACAGAGTTTGTATTGAACTTCGCTATCGGAGTAAAGATGAGACTAATCCTCCAATTTGGGAGGGAGACAGAAGGGTTTGACCCACAAAGATTTTCTAAGAATTTGATTGAAGAATCCCGACTCAAGCAAACCCGTTGAAAGCTCATTTACCAAATGAGCTACACTTGCAAGTTATAACATTGATTTTTCACCTATACGCAATTGTGGTTGTATCCTATGTAGCATGGACACCTACACGGGACACGTGACACGATACGACACGACACGACACGTTAATTCTAAAAAATATTGGATTTCGACACGTTAGGACATGTTTTGATATTAAATAATATTTTTAATTTATGTAGTGTATATTATATTTAATATTCAGTAATTTAACAAAAAAATGAATCTAAACTTATAATATTCATAAATTTTGCAAAGAAACATAATATATCCCAAATATTTATATTAAACTCAATAAAATACTAATTGTAATCCAACAAATCTAATAGCTGGAACTAAAAACTCAACGGAACGCAACCTTTGAACCTTTTTTAAATTTTTATAACGCATGTTGAAGTGTCGGAGTGTCGGATACGACACACGATAGTCAGATTTTTGAAGTGTCGGTGCTTCCTAGGTTGTATCTGATATGATTATATTAAATGAGATATGAAAGGATATATTATAATTACATTATGATTACGGTGTTGTAAATTTTGAATGATGATTAATTTATTTTTTAAAAAAAGAAGTCCAGTATTGTTATTGATAAATTGCAAATAATTCTCGGTCCTGTTAAAGAATTAGCTTAAGATCTCTCTTGATTACTCGTGTGGAAAATATTTGATGAAGAAAACATAACTTCAAAATCATTATTTTCCTTTTTCAAATATTTAGAAAATTAGGAGATTGATTTTTTTTCCTGAGAATTTAAGATTTTTTTGTACTTTTTTTTAATATTAACAAAAATGTAAATTTAGTAATTAAAAACTTTGAAATTTGTTTCCTCAAAATTTTATTTTCTCTCTAAATAATTAAGAAGATTGATATATTAATCATTTAGGAAGATTTAGCATTTATCTTATTTACTATTATAAAAAAACTAAAGAGTCAAATAATAAAGATAATTGATAGGTTGATATATTTTAAATCATTGTGATATAATGAGGTTGATTATCATGACAGAAATGTTAAATCAGCCTATCAATTATCATAACAGAAATGTTCAATCATCAATTTTTTCGCATATTTGGTACCCAGATAACGTTTGATAGTATAAGATTTGATAACATAAGGTTTGATTGTATAAAATCTGATTAAATTTTAATATTATCTAGCGTTTGACATAATATTGTATAAGATATGATATTGTATAAAATAATATCATCTAATATTTGGTAATGCACTGTATAATACTAGATATGATTAAAATTAATATTTTTGATAAAAATATTTTTTAATAATAAATTTATATAATTCTCCCGAATATATCAAATGATATTAATTTTTATAGAATTCTGTTGATTATTATGTCCAAAAATATATATTAACTTTTATAAAAATAAAAATCCCCAATATTTTAAAAAATTATATATTGAAAAATAATTTTTTATATTAAAATATATTAATATTAAAATAATATATTAATTTTTTAAAATTACATTGGTTAATACATCAACTCTTTATTAGACCTAATCTTACCCTGTTAGACCTGATTAAGTTATATATCATTTTGATGTATTAAAATATTCTAATATATAGATTTATATTATATAATGGTCATTGCAAATAACTAAAAAAGTCATAATATATAAGGGTTTTATAAGAGTTATGTTGTAGGAAAAATGATTCTGTTATGTTATAGAGATTCGTTTTGCGTGCCAAATTTTTTTTCTTTTTTTCCTGGGCCCCATAAAATGTTGTGAGTTAAAAGTTTTTCTGTGATGTTAAATGATAGAAGATAAATCTAATATATAATATAAAATTATTCTATCGTACCCTTATAGATCTTATGATAATTTTGCATGGTATAAAAGTTTGTAATAGAATGAGGTAAAGACCATATTAAAAAGCATGCTCCACCAGCATCTCATTGGATCACCGACAAAAAGGGGAAGCTCATTGAACCACGTCACTGGACGCCCATGATTAGAATTTAGGGGTTAGCATCATTTCTTTCCTTTTGGGTAGGTGGCATTAGCACATCTTGCTTTTGCATGCACCACGAGATATTATTTATGTTTCAACTTCTTTTTATTATTTCTATATGGCAATATGGTCAATATGCTACTTTTCATTTTCCTTTTTATGAGACTGAGAGTTCTCTCTTTTTTTGAAAATGACTCATCCTTATGAAACTAAAGTCTTCCTTATTTTATTTTCATTATATATCTAATCAGATATTTATATAATAATAAATGTAATCAAATCAAATATTTTCTTTCCTTTATAAAACTAAATGTTTTCTAAATAACAATTGCACTAGACACACGTCTACTCACGATATAGTTTGAGTTTTTAATTATCTAATTTTGACTTGGTCATTTTATAATTTTATAATTAGTTTGTCCCTTTACTTTTATATGTTTAGTTTGGTTAGTATAAATTTCTCTTGTTATATAGCATCATTGTATTAAGTTATTATGAATGAATTTATAACAAAAAAATTAATATATTTATAGAAGTCATAATTTTAAGTTATGTTCAATTGTTATAATTTAATGCTGAATAAGTAGCACGCAAGCTGTGGTTGGTATTAGGACAGCTGCAGAATATGATCCTGAAAAAAAAGTTCGTGGAATTTGGAAGCACTAGTTTGGCCTGTGGTTGCTATTAGTGCAATTATGGGACTACAATTTCCCAGTACGAAATTAGGTGCACCGTGTGCTTCAACTTCGCGGAGATAGAATAGATTGAATGTAAACAATAATTTTCACCTAAAATGTTATGGGGCGATTGGTACGCAGTATAGTATTTCAGCAAATTGAATTTTTCTAAAATTTTAATTTATAGATATTATGTAAACTGAATGTAAAAATTATATTTTTGAAAATTGAGATTTCTGGATAAATACGTTTATCAGATTGCCAAACAGACAGAAGGTATTAAAGAGGATATTTTTAATGGTTTATATTATTTTCTAATATATTTCTTTATGTAAGAAGCTTTTAACTTGAAACGTATATATTGCATAGACCGAATTTTTTTGTTAGTTTACCTTATTCTTCTAATTTCACAATTGGGAATAAATTTTGGTGCTACTGTAGTACCTAGATTTAGTGCATCCTACTAATGAGAGGCATCAGCATTAGAGGAAAAGAAGAAAAAATTTGGTAGAGAAAAAAAAGAACTTTGGCTAACATGTAATATTTCTAGTGGAGGGATGTACTGAATTCTTGGTGCGACGCTGACACAAATATTTATTCCGCGAGTGGGGAACGGTGATGATCGAATTCACAATCTTATAA